>JAQPZY010001351.1:0-235000 GCA_029931535.1 Margaritifera margaritifera
TCGAATTTTAGACGGGACAAGCTTTATATTTCTCGTATATCTTCTCTGTCGAGAATCTTACGACGTTAGAATATATCTGTATGTAGATGCGATCTACAGTATTCATCGAAACTATTAAGACTTAGATTGCATATGCAACTTACCAGAAATTATTCACATAATATACCCCGTCTACTGTTTTCACACAATTTAGCCCGTATACTGTTTTCACATATGCACTCGTTTACTGTTTTCACATAATGCATCCCGTCTACTGTTTTCACATAATGCACCCCGTCTACTGTTTTCACATAATGCATCCTGTCTTCTGTTATCATAATGCACCCCGTCTACTGTTTCCACATAATGCAACCCGTCTACTGTTTCCACATAATGCAACCCGTCTACTGTTTTCATATAATGCACCCGTCTACTGTTTCACATAATGCACACGTCTACTGTTTTCACATAATGCACCCCGTCTACTGTTTTCATGTAATGCATCCCGTCTCCTGTTTTCCAAGGCAAAACTTTTGATTTCTTACAATTTCACCTGCTGAAATTAATGTTCGTAAATATCATCCGTACAGTTTAAATGTCTAAAATTGTATTTCTTTGAAAGTGAGCCAATATTAACCGTTCAATCTACCACTGTTCCATTTACGTTAGATGTTGTCGACTTTCTTCTGTAGAATTAATCGAGGCAACTGATGAGAAGAACTACGATCGCCTGACGGCGACCATAGATGAAGTGAAGAAGAAGCGGTACGAGCCCCGCCTGCCGCGCGAACTGGCGGCAGCCATGGCAGTGTTAGACCGGCTGAAGAAGATTCAGAGGCTTCTACATGCGATAATGATGCTTGACCAGCCGACCATTGCGGAAATCAGGGGCTACCAGAATCCACCACCCGCCGTCCACTGTGTCATGAAGGCCACACTGCTTCTCTTGGGTCACTGGGAGGAGGAGACAGAGGTAGACTTTGACTCCAGACAGTTTAGAAAAATGGTTGTAGTGAATGAGTAAGGGTTTCATGAAACATTTTTTGTTTAGCCTGCAACGGTGTTACGATGTTCGTTATATGAGTTTAAGAAAAACTCTTACACAAGGTCCTTCTGATGCCACACCATCGCAACCGAAAGAATAAGCACACTTGTCTCGTTCTCTACAAACGCGGTTGAATCCAAAACCTTTCTAGCGACGTCTTTTACTTTCTGTGCTAACACTTATCTCATTTCCTATGGCCAATAGCAGGTTCACCAGCTGTTGCATGCCGTGAGTGATTTCATGGTATTATATAACATATGTAGCTTGTGGGACCGCAAATTGATAATGTGTTCTACTATCAAAAATATAGTGAATCTGTCGTTACTCCACGCTTTAATAACTCAGAAATATTATTTCAATTTACCTCTTATCTGGTGGCTAGCTTACTTTTATTTAAGGCAAACCTAACGGAAACTTCATAGTGGTTTCAATTGGGAACGGTTATCTTATGCAAATTAGTGTCGATGGAACGAAGAGAAATAGTAGAACTATCGATGAAGGGTAAACATTTTCGTGAAATTTGCCAATTTTCCACGTCGTTTTTGAACATTTTTACGATTCATGGAAAGGATGACAAACACTCTTCTAATTCTAAATACAAAGCTAAAAGACTGTATTTCGTGTTCTATATTGGTTAGTTTCAAAGCCCGTTTTATGGATTTGAACATAATTTAGCAATAAGACGCGATATCAATAATTTTGAAATAATACTTCTATTAGATCCATACTCATGTAAAGTTTTCTTTTGTGTTCATTGGTTGCCCTGTTTGTCTTTGTAATTGTGTTTGACAAAGAATGAATGAGAGTTGATGCGCTTAGGCTATTTTAAACATAGTTTTGCACTGTTCGTTGTCAGTTTTCTTACAATTATCTCAATCAATCTAAAGATTAGATGTAAAGACACACAAAATTGACATGCAGAGGTAAATAGCATGGACAGACTGAGAGTATACAGGATATTAAAGACAGACTAATGTGTTGAAGATTATTTGCTTTGCTAGGAATATATATTGTAAATTGATGTGAGGGTTACTTGATGTTCAGATTAATTCAGGACGCATTGAGAAACTGAAATATGAAGATAGACTCTGTCCATACTGCGATCTTAATATTGTGGAAAAAGAATATCATTTTATCTGCTTTTGTCCAAGATTTACAGACATTCGTGTGAAGTATTTACCTCTGTTTCTGTATTTGAACCCACGTGAAGCGAGATGTTTAGATGCATTGAGAAGTAATCACAGAGAAACTATTGTATCAGTTTGTAAGTTTGTACTCCTTAGCAAGGAGAAAAGAAAACTATTATGAAAATGTAGGTACTTACACTTACTGTACTTGAACTTGTTATACACACCTGATGTTTTTGTTTGTTTAATATGTATGTATGTAATTGGGGCCGGTGGCCTATATTACTGAATAAAGTATTCCTCAAGTATTTCTTTTCTCAATCAATCCCTGACACATGCAATCCCTTGCTGTTATACGCGATAATTTATGGGAGTGAAGTGAAGTTTATTACATAAAGTCAATTTTATATGGCAAGTACATAATGAACATTATAATATGCATATAACTGGATGATGGCACAGAAATCTAGAAATCTAGGAACTGAGTGAAATGTGTATATATATATATATATATATATATATATATATATATATATATATATATATATATATATATATTAAACCTTCAAGAATAAGGAATTTACATCATTTTTTAAATCCAGTATAAATCTACAACATTTTAGTGGTTACATTGCTTAGCATTAATTTAATCAAATCTTATGATAAACGTTCTGTATATAAAATTAACCAGATTTCTGATAACATTATTATAATGATAATTTAATTAATTCAGTGACTTTGTACAGACTTGGCCTAACCCAAAATCCACGATCTATGTATGCAATTCGAATAGGTAATATCTTTCACAATCAATGATTAAGTCACATTCATCTTCGAGAACATTACAAAAAAGACACAATCTGTGCTCCATAGGACTTTCATGTGGTCCGTTCCATCTAACAGTTTCTTCATGCAAATTATATTATATTCTTCCTAAATTTGAAATAGGATCTCGAAACGTTTTATGGTAACTAAATTTATATTTTCTTTTTTTCCGAATTATAGAGACAATGTTAAATAATGTATGTCACCAAATTTATACAAGTATTTGTCCATAGAAAATAGATTTATCATTCTGTTCACTATAATTCACACTTGGGGAACTAGAATATCAAATAATTTACATACTACTGTGGGAGATATGTACCGTTTATACTCGCGAATAATCTGCGTCCAAATGTAAACAACATAGACCCTGATCTTCCGTCGCATAATGCGCCGGCAGATCAGGGTCTATTGTGTTTGTTCTACTGATTAGTCCTTACAAACTGCATCGACCCAGACCTGCCGGCGCATTATGCGACGGCAGATCTGGGTCTATTCAGTTTGCAGTTGGTATGGGCCTATACGCGAGTATAGGTGGTAATCAAATTTACACAGGTATTTGTTCATATAAAGCAGAGCTTTAGAAGCCTATACAGCAAGTGTTGTGCTTCATTAAATGCAGCACCCGAAGTAAAAACAATGCCAAGAAGAACAAATTTATTGATTATTTCTAGTTCCAAACCCTTATAAAAGAATTTATGTAGAATATTTCGTAGTAACAGTGAATTTAATAGTGCGTACGTTCATTCTGAGCCGTTTTTCGTCATTAAATGTATATTTTGTTATAACAAATTGCGCTATAACAAGAGTTGACTGTACATATGTTTATAAATAGGCAGTATAAGAAAGAGTTCGTTATTTAATATTCTATATACTAAAATATCATTTTCGTGATAGGAATGGAAAAATATCCAGATTGCACTAGGAAAGACGGGTAAGGAGTCAATCAAAAGACAAATAGGGGATTTCAAGATCGAATCAGTCCCACTCGATGTTGCCCTCGGGGCACGAGATCTGATACGAGAGTTCACTCTGGAGCAAGTTCGCCTCGTCAGTGCTGGAGCTGCTACTTTTTACGTCTGGGTAAGTTCGTACAGCGCCATCATTTAAAAATTCTTTTATTCGTAGGGTACATTTACTCGCAGGCTTTCAAGTCATATAAATATGATGGTAAAATACAAACGTTTGTCCACTACACCAAATATCTACTTTGTGTTACTTGAATTAGGTACACCGGCACCGCATTTACGAGACACTTTATCCAGGCTTTGTTTACTGGGAATACGTATGGATACATTTATTTTCATTTATTTTTAATTGTTTAGCTTTAATATTCATAGCCCTGTAAACCATGCGTTGCAAGTTTGTCAGAACTTGATGTTTTTCATATTTCTTTTTCTCCAAAAACCACATGACAAATTTTGATAAAATTGTACAACAGTCTGCAATTATGTTTTTGTAACTGATTCAAGTCCAGTATGTAATATTGTTACCCACAGACAAAGTTTTGTACGAAACTTTCTCAAAGAGTGTTCAACCAATAATAACTTAACTTGGGACTGAGTTCTTAACTTAAAACTTTTGAACTACAGCTGTATATCAAAATTACATGGTTTTATTCAAACGTTGACCACAATTACTTGCAGTAGAAAAACATAGAAGATCACCTTTTCAAAACGCACGAAATCAGTGAAATTAAGCATCATTGCATTAAAAAGTCTCTAAAATTAATTTTTAAAAATATGTATATATCGAGGTAGCATCTGATGGCAGTCCTTGCCTAACACAGCGCATTCAACCTTTGTTTGAAATTGTTTTCTTAAAAATCGTGTGGCTAACTGTTACTCAGTTCAACAGAGAAACTTTCTTAACAGTTATTTTGTTATTATTTCATTTTAATGGACGGTAGTAGCCACCAGACATGATAAATGATAAATACATAACTTTTTTGTTAACAGGTGCACGGAATGGCGGAGGAAATAGAGAAACGAGCTGGAGAAGAGGAACTGGAAAACGCTCGCCCCAGGACAAGACAACGACGAAAAAGAGAGTAAACAGTTACAGAATTAAATGACTTGTTTCAAATTTTTTTCCATAGTATAATACAAGATTAATGGATCTTGACGTCCACAAAAATGTCACCACTGATTTTTGTTTTTACTTTATGCAACGGTGTTAATATTGGTCATGATATACAGCTATATATGTAAAGATAAAATTTTCCAAATTATGGTGAGAACAACATTGTAAGTGACAATTTTAACCATAGACTTTTTGCCCGAATCCATCACAATAGCTATAATGTACATCTCGTACATGTCTTAACTGTTATTTATTTCAATTTTCTACGACTTCTTTATCTAAAGGTAAAATATGGAGAAAATCACCAATTAGTATACTTTAATACATTACGTGGACTAATATCAGTAAATCAAAAATAAACTCTTCCGGTAAGAAAATAATATTCCCACCATATTGCTGAAATTCAGTTCTATTGTTAGTATAGACAATGGAACCAACCTCAGCCTTTTCTATCAAACCAGAGAGCACCCCCTCCCACACAAAAAAAATCTTCATAAGTAAAGGTAGGATAGGTTCTGTTTCTCCATTTTTAAAGAAAATAAAAAAAAAACAAACAGCACAAACTTCATGCGCAAAAATGTAGTACGCAACCTACGATCTGTTTTCTGAATGCACGTGAGCTAAATAACAGGCGATTACACATATTCATCTACGAAATATAATTTAACTGAAAGTAGCTTTTTACATTTTATTTTTAAATAACTAGAATCAATACTTTACTTTTCATATACACAGTAATGTGGTATTCCGTCTTCTGATCTCTTCAAGTATTTGGTTCGTTTATAATGAATAGAATTAAAAAATGGCTGCCTTATGACACACCCGAGGGTCTATTTTAAGAACAAAAAAAGCCCAGGGTACTCTGATTGTTAATGTAGAGTGGCTTAGTTTAAAATTACCGACTGCCATACCTCCATTTACTAAGGCTCTGTTTACTGTGATATGTGAAACCATTGAAGAACAACTCCACCGTGGAAATAACAGTTCCTGTGTGTACTGCATGCGGTCAAATCTTGTGAGAGAAATGGAAAACTTGCTTTGTTTTCTATTTTTCTTAACAACTGGATTAGTAAAGGCACATATAGCATGGATCGACTGACCGCAAAGTCTCTTCAAGATATATGCGAGTACTGCACATTGACAATTTCGTTCCCAGCTTATTACGGGTTATCAAATCCTTCGTAACGTGGAGTAGGATTTGGCCATTGATTAAGATAATAACTGAAACTCGACTTGGACATAACATCAGGGAATACAAAGGAGAAAAGGAAGCAAGAAAAATTGAATAAAAACAATAAATTGCGCCCATCCATAGAGGTAAAGAATTAAAATGAAAAGCCGATTTCTGTATAATTTACTCCTCCTGCAACTTATAAACAAGGAGAGGTAAACAAGGGCAAATATCAAATAGAACATGGTGAAATATTATTGAAAAACATGTATTATGTTAGAGATATTGAGAGGGTTTTTCACATTAACCGCCTCAGTTTATATGAATTGATTCCGATATTATTGTTGTACATTTCAAGAAAACAGGTTTTTTGGATGTACTTTATTTCTATTTGAGACTAGCAGAAAAAGATTAGCTAATAAACTCTATTAACGCCGAGATTGCGCTTATGCACTACTCCACAGTATCATCTTAATTCTTTACAACGATGTGCATCACTCTAAGTATTTTATGTTATTTTCATCTTTCTGTAGAACTGTTAGTCATTTAATTGTTTTTCAATATCCCTTATATATAATAATTCATGATGTTTTAGTCTTTTCGCGAAATTCAAACCCTATTATTTCTGCCATAGCGAGTTCGTCGTTCCACAGCTGCGTCACTTCCCCACACGTAAGGTGGGGGTTTGGATGGGATAGGGGCAACGCCTGCTCCAATTGTAGTAATTTACACTAAATAGTTTGAGACGTACGTAACATATATGTATAGTAGGAATGAATACATGGTTTATACGTTTTGATGATTCAAAATGAAGTTTAAATAGAAACCTCCATATTTTACTTTAAAATGTCCTTAATCGATATTCGTTTTGCTGTACTGATCTACTTTTGCATCTTGATATGTAATTTGTTCATATATCTCTCGATATTTGCTGTTTTTCATTTAAAGTTAGTTTGTGGCCTTACATTTCCATCTTACAGTTATGATTCATTTTTTGATAAGATTACGGCAAGCCTTATCTCTGTTGCTTCAAAGTATTGGCTGAACCTTGGTACCTTGAACAGTCAACCTGTAATCTGTTTGGTGTATAACTGGAAGAAACGTTGATCACAGAAGAATGTAATCTGGCTTTATTATTATTATTATTATTATTAGCACAGTACACATTTTTGATCATAGTTTCTCAGGTTATGATTATTATCGGGTCCATTAGGTATTTCAAAGTTATATTATATATTACTTCCTGAGATGGGCTTGGGTATTACCTTGTATTTAAATGTCAGTGGACTAAGACATCTTGATGGGTAATGATAAGTTGAACTAATGTCAGTCCAAATATTGCCACATTTTTGTATCTTATATATTTGCAATGTTTTTTTTTTAATTATATACAGAAAAACTAGATAGAATGTTGTATATATTCAATAAACATGAATTCTTTACAATGTTGTATATATTCAACAAACATGAATTCTTTACACGGTTGAGAAACGCTTTTTCCACACGACATATATTGTTTCACAGAGCATAGCGGATTTTTGTTCGTGGCTTGCGACGAGGCTATGTTCCAAATGAATACACAAATCTTACCAATAGAAACTGAATGGTACATATGCTTCATTGAACTTCCGCAATGATTAGCTTGTTTTCAATGTCATTCGGTATCTATTTCTTCAATATCTCTGCAAATTCTAAAATATGTGATGTATTGCAAATCGCTTATATATTCAGAATTTGGCAGCTGCCTTCGTATGATGTAATTCAATTATATATATATATATATATATATATATATATATATATATATATATATATATATATATATATATATATATATATATATATATATATATATAGTAAACCCTGGTTCGAATGGAAAGTTCAATGTAATGAAATATCGGATACTAAGAATAACATCGCAAAGTAAAGTCCATTCCAGCGTTTTATATAATAATATTCCGCATTTAAAACGGAATTCAAATACAATGAAACCATTGGTATTTTTTCCCCTTGTGCCTCGTTATATCCGGAGTTTACTATATATATATATATATATATATTGCATTGTCTTAATGAGGTTATTGTGTTTAAATACAGGCGGTACATAACTTAAGTTGATACTACAAAGACTATACATATTAGTTCCGATATATGGCAATCACTACTGCTCAATGGTATTGTATTTTATGAGGTTTAGGTGTATATTCCTCTTTCCACAAAACACCAATCTACTTTCACTAGTATTATATAAATACTATTATCAGAATTTAGAGCACCGATCCTATATTCCGATTTATAACTTTAGCTTCTGATCTGATTATTGAGTGTTAACCATTGTCATTTTATTTCCACCACTTCTTTCGTGTTAGTATTGTCCAATCTATAATCCAAATATGTAAATAAAGAATACAAATCATATGGTGAATAGTAGTCCTTTCAAGTGCACTGGACCCAGAAAGGGATCGTGTGTGTCAGGGATTGATTAAGATAATTATAAAAAAGACAGACAACGAACAGTGGATGAGCAAAAGCGCCATCTATTTCTAAATATAAAGTAATGTAGCCGTAGAAAATATCCCAGATAATTCAAAATTCACAATGTATTATCTAGGATATAATCTACAGCTACATCACTTTATATTCAGAAATAGGTAGCGCTCTTACTCCTCCTTTTGTAGGTCAATATCAACTCGGCTACCATTTTATCATCGGAGTTCAAACAAATAAGGCGCGATGTCCACAAGTTTGAAATAATACTTATATTAGATCCATAATCATGCAAAGTTTGGTAAATTCAGCGTTTTCTTGCGTGTTTAATGTTTGTCTTATTTGTCTCTGTTTTGTAATTGCCTTTGACAAAGACTCAGTGAGAGTGGAGAGCGCCTAGGATAGTTTTTAAAGAACTAAAGAAAATCCCCACTTTTGCACTGTTCGTTGGCAGGTCTTTATATATATATATATATATATAATCACGTATTTATGGCACTACTATAGCTTCGATTTTCCCCACGTGTACTAATTCTGTTCTTTTTCCTCTCGCACACACCAAAATGTTTTCTTTTCTTCATGTAACTTTCAGTAATTCACGCAAACTATTCACGTTCCTTTGGTTCTGTCATCATTTTTTGTTCATGTTTACCACAATATGTTTTACAAGCAATTGGGTTCAACCTAGATCCATTATTTTGGTTATATTTTTAAGTTGATTGTGTTGTCTTGACTGTGACTCCAGATTGAGATGTTCGTCAGTGCGTTGAGTTGTTTCTATTGTCTTTTATCGAAAATTAGTTTTAAACAAAATATCGTTGAACGACTTTGAACTTTGAACATCTTAAAATTTTGGCCGTATTTAATCAGCATATTTATAAAACACATTCAGTAAGACCCTCTTACTACCTTCTAAAAGGTAATTTATTGACTTTCTTCTTTTCTATAGCAGTTTCATTTGAGCATGTAAATGGAGAAAGAATAATTTTTACCTAACCTGTACCAGTTGCCATCCCTTCTGTCTACCGTTCTATCTTTTAGGTCTGAATTTGCTGCTATTTATCATGTCCAATGTAACATACCAAGTACCGCCTCTGCTAACATCTTATATCTTCAGTTACGGTTCAAATTTTTTTTTTCTTTTTTCTAGACGCTTGTTTATAAATATTGACTTTATGAAATTTGTTAGGTCTGTTACATCATTCAAGGGTGAAGTACAGTATTTTCTGTTATTGCATCCAATTTGTGACCTGATTTTCATTACTTAAGTTAGTCGTTTCCCACTTTTAGAGTATTATTTCTAGACTGTATACTGTAATTTTCATTTGTGTACATATATTTTTATTATAAAAAAAAGATATACATTCATAATATTAGGATGATCAAAATCCAAAAATGATCTTTATGACATAATTCCTTGTTTTTGTTTTCTTGTTTTTTTCAACGACATTCCGTCCAAGTTTAATCCCATTGCGATTGTTATCAATGTTTTTTTTTCAAAGTGCATGCATTAAATTTCAGTCACAAGATAAAGTGTAAATGCCTGAAAAAACCAATACTTACAAACGCATTAATTAGTTTCAATTAAAAAGACATAATCTGTGAACTTTGTGATCTTTTTTGTCTATATTGCTACTGAGTGATGCGTAGACCTGATACAGTACACTGAGACCAAAAGAGTGGAATTAAGTACATAATACATTCGAGCGATCAACTGTATCGCAGGAATGCTCTTAAATATAAGACTGGGGCCGAAGATAACACTGACGTAGCGAAATTGTGCTCGACTAGTTAGTGTTAACTTGTTTGCATAACCACGTACGTTTATTTGCGCATTAGTTTGAATACTAAAAATGATAATAGTAATGAAGATTATAACAATGATAAAACGTCTGTTAACGATGAGTCAAATTGCACATTTGCCTACTAATTAGGATTTCTATCGACGATTATATTTACTAGCTCCACGCAAATCAGATAATGGACATGTACTTTTTTTAGTGTGGTGTGTACATCGATTTATATGGCTTGTTCCATTTAACGTTTCATTTGGGCTTTGCGCAAGAGACAAAATGATATAGCAGCGTGTATTCATTGTTCATGGTTTCGTTCGTACCCGGCCTACATTGGTAAGCAAATTTCATAGGGCGGTAACTAGTAAATCTGTGTCTCCCGATTGGTTAGTCAGTGGCATCATTCGCACAAAAATGACAAGCAAGTTTAGAAAATGCCCCCTGAACTGCAGTGATTGGTTGGAAACTCCAAATCAGAGCGATACAGCAAGGGAAAAAAGATCTAAATTTGTTGCATCGCAGAAACAATCTCAGAAGATTTCGTACTTTCACTAAGGATGAAGGATGATAGTCATCGGCAGTCTCACGAGCACCGGAAGTGTGACTCAGTTGTCAGAGAATGTTCATTGTTTATGTGGGTGCAATCATTCTGCTATACATTGCATGTTTGATGCATCAACTGAATATTCCACTCTAGGGTCAAACGAACAGGTCATTCTAGTCTACTTTTGGCATCATCTTTTTTCGCTTGTATGTAAGTAAAAAGGCGAATACAAAAGAACTAAAAAGTAATCTCCCTGTTTTATCCTCGTGGATATTGCTTGCATGTTGTGCACGCATGCAGCCTAAAAAATGTCAGAGAATAAGAAAATTGAACAATAAAGTTAAAAACAATTATCAGATTAATGATAACTGGATTTAAGTCAGCATAGACAATATAGTGTTGTGCGTTCTGGGGAGCACCTGTTTGCTTACATGTTAAACATTTTTATATTGCCGAGTTTATGTTATAAGGGAGGTAACCCAGTGTACAATGCTCAATGTAGGCCTCTGAGATTGTGCCCCTGTTTTGAATGGGTTTCCGACTCGAAAGTTTGTATATTTGTACAAACAGTACCGATGACAAAAGAAAACATACTTTACTACCTTATCCGAAGCAAAGACACACAACAAAGCAGGAAGGGAAAAAGCGATAAAGCGTATGAGGGAACGAAGGACTTCTTGAAGAAATATTTTGAGCCCAAGAAATGTCCAAATGGAGATCTACGCCTTTAAAACATGTAAACAAAAATAAGGACAAACATTGGATGAAATTGTAACTGAGTTGAGACAGCTATCTAGGGACTGCATTTTCACGGATATATATGCTAAAATTCTAGCGCAAATAATCCAGCACTGTTAGGTCAGATAGACTCCGCAGAAGAGCTTTGCGTCAAACTTCATAAGTTTCGGTGTTTTTCAAAACCGATCATTTCTATTTGGACATTGTGGGATTGGCGACTACATGCAATATTTACTGACCTCCGAAACTGAAGAACCTGACAACGTGGAAAAACTCCGCACTTCTGAAACTGAAGATTTGACAATGGAAGTGCTCAAATGAGCATGGGCAACTTTACGTTCTGCAAAAAACACATGTTAACACATTTTTTGCGAAGAATTTTACTCAGTTCAAATTACAATCAAGACATATATTAGACTGACTTTAGCAAGTCACCACAACTAAAAACGTAAAACGGCCAAATGTTTGGAACTATTTGTTAGCAACTTAACATATATTCCTGTCCGCCAAATTGGTCTGTGTAGGGATAATATCCAAAATTGGATAGTATATTTGATATTATCATAGGTAACAATTCTTATTTTTAGATTTTCAAATATTGCAACAGCGAACATAAATGTTGCTGTCATTGTTACTTGATTATTTATTATGCCATAGTATTCTATCCAGTGTTAATGAATATGTAAAATGTAAAACTTATAAAGAAAATGAAGAAATAAAGAATGTGTGACTGATATTGGATCTTAGATAAGTTGATGTAACATATTTGTTTAATAAACGTAAACCATAGTGGCCGGGTGGGATAGAATGCAAGAGCTAGGAAAGGGACAATGAACTTAGCTATTTTGCATAGGTAATCTAAATACGTGTATTTTAAACAGCGTTAAACCCAAGGAAAACAAATTAATCGTTTATACATAATAATTCCTTTCTTAGACATTGGCAGGCAAGAAAATATAAAATTTTTATAATACATACTTCGCAAATAAATATTTATTAAGATGAGTCAGACGGACAGATTTAAATGAAATGATTATCTATTTCCTGTGTTCATTGCCTAGTTTTATTTTTAAATTCCCTTTTATTGTTTCAATTTCAGTATCTTTTCTTTCTGTGCCTTTTACTGTATTTTGATAGCGATATCCCTTATACTCTCCGTAGACGCTTCATTTGTATAAAATGCAAAACAGCTCTGTCTAATACCAATCTTCTACTAACCCGTACACAGGCCACAAATGTGCGGACACATCTCAGTGCCATTGTAGTACACTTAGCAGTGCTCTGGAGGCGAGTCTTCCCGCAAATCCAGTTATCTTTCACTGGATAGAACACTAATATGACGACATAGAAACTTATAAATATACTCTCTTTCATTAACTTATCTACGTTCTTTTATGAACTTAATATTTCTCTATGCAAATTAGCTACTTTTGTGTCGGGTAGCTCCGTTACTATCTTGTCGGGTAACTCCGTTACTGTCTTGTCGGGTAACTACGTTGCGATCCTAATATGTTAATTCAAGGACAAAACGTTTATAAGTGTGGGTTTGTTTTTAAACCATGAAACATACAACTTGAAGAATAATACAGACTTCTAGAGGGCAACATGTTAAGTCATAGTTGACATAATTAGTTTTTGCTTATATCGTCCGTTACGGAGGTCATTTACATCAATATGCCCATTGTATCTACAGCTATAAACCAAACAAACTTTCCGAGTTTTAGATGTTTTACATGAATTAAGTACTCACCCAATTTTCACATGTTTACCGCATATGGCTTTCGGCAGTTACAAGTGTATATATTTGGGTCCAACTTTCCTTTATTGTAGCATATTTTATTCCCACAGTTTGCAATTAATAAAAATATCAAAGATGTCAGTTATGTTACGCAGTAATAAAATGAAAACAAAATGTTAAATGTTAATAAAAACAACTGAGCCCGCAGACGGGGAACGGTTGTATTTCTTGCTCATAAACGCTTATTCCAATCATAGCATAAATTGAGACAAATAACTTTGCATGTGTTTAATTGATGGGATAATTGGTTTAATTCATATGAGTAGACAGTTCCTTGGGATACATGATGTTAAACAGATAGAATCATTGGATACACCGTGGTTGGTTTCTCTTAAACTTCTGACATTCAAAAGTAGACACAAACAGCAAAGACCCTTACTTTTGATTAACTTCCTTATTTTCAACAATAATCCTCACTCTATGAATAACTTTATATTCTTATGAAGAAATGGCTTTGAGTTGAACTGCATACATTTTGACAAATTCTCAAAACATACAATTGTGCTTGCTTCTTTAAATTATTTGCCAACAACTTCCTCAATTTCTCAAACAACAACTCACCACACTGCGTAGATCAATGTCAGATATAATGCTTCCATCTGTCGTCTCGACTTATTGCTTCTAATTTATACCTAAAGGTCTTTTAAACAGTCATGCAAACCAAACACGAAAACTGAGATGTCTTTTTCGGAAACAAGAACATCAAGAACAAAGCGATGAGCTGCTGCCCAATCTCGAACAGAATCATCTCTATTCGTCACAAAGCCGCACCATTTAACATCACAGTAGGTGCATATGCACTAACGTCAGATCATGAAGATGAATAAATTGAAGAAGTACAACAAAAGCTGTTAGGGTCAGCCAGGTCACTTTGTCTGGAAAGAGGAGAGGAAATGTATTGATATTGAATACGTGGTTAACATCTTCAGGAGTGTAGCTAGGCATGCCCAATAAGGAGGTCTACGAGGAAAAGCCCCAGTGCCATCTCTCTCTCTCTCTCTCTCTCTCTCTCTCTCTCTCTCTCTCTCTCTCTCTCTCCCAGACACTACAAAGTCTGGATTGTGCACATTAAGCACGTACGTCTGTGTGTATTCCAAGCTGTGCCACTATCCTTTTTACGATTTTCGCATTCGACAGAGGCGGCAATAAAAGAAATGCACTATATCGACGATGGTATGCGTCGTATCGCGTTCCACCGATGATGGTACGCGATACATCGCATTCGACCAAGTCTTTACCGAGAACTCACTCGAACGCGGCACAGCGCGCACCATCGTCGGTCCAATGCAAAACAACGTTTACCCACCTGCCCCGCCCACATTTATCAAATACCTGTTGTCTATTACCGGCTCGGTTGAATACAAAAATCGCAAATTAACATTGACCCTGTGTTGAAGCAAAGTGTAAGATAAACATTATCTCCTATCTATGTCAGTGTGATTGGACGAAAGCTCTGAAGAAAAAAGATAACAACAACAAATAACTAAACAACAACGCAAATTTAAAGTATGAAGTATACTTCCTTTGACGTGTACATAACTTTGAAAAGTTAAGATATATTGACAATAGAGATCATTTTCCATTGAATATATGATTAGTTAATCTACATAAGATACTTTGTTTATGTAAAGAGGTAATGAAGATGAAACGAGCACAATCGCTTCATTCTATGAAATTGATATAGCACAACAGTTGTATATTAAACTACCTGAATTGTCAGAAAATGAGTAAATAAATGTATTCCTTACCTTCTTAGAATAAGAGGCAAAGTTAGAGAAAAAGGGAAAAGTTATGTTTCTGCTATTATAATGGGAAGATATATATACTGTACATACAGATACACAAAACTGGCGTGCAAAGGTGAATAACATGGACAGACTGAGAGTATATAGGATATTGAAGCCATATTTATGTCTTGAAGACTATTCGCTCTGCTTAGACAAGACTATTTTTAGGATTATATACTATAATTTGATAGGCGGTTTACCTTATGTTAAGGTTAATTCAGGACGCATTGAGAAACTTAAATATAAATATAGACTCTGTTCATTTTGTGATCTTAACATTGTGTAAACAGAATATAATTTTTTTTGCTGTTGTCCAAGATTTACAGACATTCGTGTGAAGTATTTACTTCTCTTTCTGTATTTGAACCTACGTGAAGATAAATGTTTTGCTGCCTTGAGAAGTAATCACGGATAAACTATTGTATAAATTTTAAGTTTGTACTCTATAGCAGAGAGAAAATAAAACTATTATGAAAATGTAAGTACTTATACTTACTGTACTTGAACTTGTCATACTCGCCTCATGTGTTTGTTTAATATGTATGTATGTAACTTGGGCCAGTGGCCTGCATTACTGTATAAAGTATTCTTCTCCTAGCTCTCCCATTTGCTTATCATGATATTGCCAATATTGGGGTAGTTTGTATTACTATATGAGAGAGAGAGAGAGAGAGAGAGAGAGAGAGAGAGAGAGAGAGAGAGGGGTGGGGTGGAGAGGTGAGTGTGATGTGAGCCCTGCATCAAGTCAAAACACTTTCATGCGAGGAAAAGATGTACATAAAACATTATGCACAAATTAGCATCCAAACATACATATACTTACAGGTTTGCATGTAGTAATTTTTATTGTGTATGATATATTTAATCGAATTCGTGATTTTTAATTTAAAACATATATAAACAAAGGAAGTAAATAATTCAAGCATGAACTATGTATGAGTTCTAAGTGTAGAAAAACTGGCAAAAAGTTCTCAACTTTAAAACGCACAACTTACCACCCATGTAATGACATCACCTCTCCAGCTAGGAGATATCTGGCAGGAATGTGCACAAAGAGGACTTTGGGAAAACGGTCAGAAAATACTCTGTCTATTCCCTCCGCTGGTCACTCTGATACGTCTATGCTCTTTTTCAGTTTTGTGTTTAACGGCACATCAACACTTTTTAGGCTATATGATACCGAGGCATATGGAATAAAATGCCTTACCAAGGACACGCTACAGTAGTCGATGTGGGTTGTCCATCGTGGGAATCGAATCTGGACTCTTCTGATAATGAGTCCAATGACTAAACCTACGAGGCACCGCCACTATACGCTGAGAGAAGAGGAGAAAGAGTCATGCTTAAAACAGAGAGAGAACGTGAGGAGGAGAGGAGAAAGAGTTATGCTTAAAACAGAGGGAGAAACTGGGGAGGAGAGGAGAAAGAGTTATGCTTAAAACAGAGGGAGAAACTGGGGAACGCATCCTTATACTTATACATGTACTTATACTCCCATCCCCACCCCCGGACAGCAATTACCCGCCCCAAATACCTTGTATATAATTTTGAGAGAGAGAGAGAGAGAGAGAGAGAGAGAGGGAGAGAGAGAGAGTAGGTGTCATCGATGATCAATTTTAAATTTTCGCATGCATAGTCATAACATAATATTAAATTTTTATTCGTTATTAGCGATGATGGGATTTTACTAGCTGTTTAAACCACTCAATTCTTCTTAGTGTTTTATTACAATACCTACAAACCGTTTTTAACTATTCTCTCTCCCCCCCCCTCCCTCTCTCACTCTCTCTCTTTCTCTCGGCATACATATTTTGTAATAATTTGCATAATGTGCAGATTGTCCTAAAAATATTGATTATGTTAAAAGATAGTTGAATGAGAATGTACTGTAGTTAGTTTGCAGTGCCATAATACACCAAAAACCAAACCTCATTATAAATTCCATAGTCATAACTCAACTCTTGGTCATGGCATTTGTCCAATGACTTGACAGATGTTGGTCTTCATGTCAAGAAAGTATTGTTTGAAAGTCCTAAAAAAAATCTATACTTTTTCACTACTTCTGTTCCGGAAGAGAATAAACTCAAAAGAGTATGATAGGGTCCCGACAAACGTGTTTGGGTTTATGCCAAGTCCAATGCTTTCGCCTTTGTACTCTCTTCCTGGTTCGAGTATTATATCATAACAAATACGTGTGTCTTTGAGGAACAAATAAACGCGCATTCACGTAATGATTACAGGGATTTCAAAGAAGGGCGGGTGGGGTTGGACATCTTACACTGAGTTTCAAACCGTGTTAGGGTTGGGGAGGAGTTGGAAAGAAAATAAATGACAATGTATACTGGAAATCTGCCATCCTACTTTATAAATGTAAGCATGTCGGTTCACAGATACTGTACTATAACTGCAATCATTATGCAGAGTAATCAGCAATCCAGCATTTGAATCAGAATCAAAAGCTCAATCTTATAAAATCTAAATTTCATCTTATATCCCGGTTTTTCACAAATTAAGAAACTGAAATAAATTGGGCTCATGATATCAAACCGTTACATTCATATCCTCTTAAAATAAAACAATATGCTATTTTAGTGTTTTGATGAAAGTTCCATTCAAAACCATACTATATTTCGGAAGATTTTGCATATTTATTTTGTACCCCCCACCCAACATGTATAAAAAAAATCTTATAAAGGAAAAAGTTGTGCACCTTGCGTGCAGTTCAATTTCTCTTGCAGTCTTTAGATGGCGTTCCGCACGTGGATGCACTATTTTTTAATATCTGCAGCATTTAAGCTAAATTCACTGCTAATTTATTGAAAATCTTTGGTATTTTAACAGCTCTGTAATCGTTTCATCCTTGGTCTCTCAACCTTCACGATTCCAGGAGGAAAACCACAATTGCAACGTTGCGCATATGTACAGATTGAATCCAATCAGAACCAAGATCACTAGAAGGTGCTTGACGTAAGCACACGTGTACTCAGAAATACCTACCCGCCGCAAGCATACACATACAGTTTGATTCGGTAAACGGATTATCAGAGTTACAACACTTGTGCATTTTATACGCAAACTGTGGAATTTCTGTGTCTTGTGCGACAAAAATCCAACAATAGCATTTTGCAGTTTTTTCAGGAAATATGATACTGAACAAAGATGACCAAACAAAATCAGAGGTTTTGCCAATCCTAGCACAATACTAGCACGTGTTTACTCTGACATCATTGTCTTCATGCATAAATATTTCGTAATAATTTGCTTAATATACAGATTGTCCAAAAAAGCCCTTAAGCAACCAAACTCTTTATAACGAGAATTTACATAACAGATGCAAGAAATGTCTTCTTCGACGAAAATTAATTGACAGTCTCAAAGTCTAAGACAAATGCCCAACACCCTACCATTGGTGGAAAGTTGATAGCTTCTGATTGGTGGATTCTTTATCCGTATCCAGTTTGGTCATCCTGCAGGACCCGATTCGTATATCTGATAATAGTTAATCCACGTGTTTTATTTTTAGTATCTGAGACGGTGTACATATTTATAATACCCAACTTTGTTTTTGATCAAGTACGTAAAGTAAATCGTTCCACATCTTGGTCAAGAACAGAGAAGGTACAGGAGCGTATCATAAACTCACAGTTTAACCTACATATATTGAATCAGGATTGCATTGTCAGGGTAGATCGTTTTTGGGTAAATCCGCAAGTATTCGAGAAAGTCTTCGTCCAAGAATTGCAGTTTTTGTGCTTATAACATCTATGATGTCAAGGGATCTAATCTGTGAGTATACAAATTAACTCTCAAGGAAATCAATGATCAATATTTGCAAGATGTACAACGCATGCAAACCACGTCACACCATGTAATGACAACGAGGAAGTCTATAAAGATTTTATATCACCATGACTATGTCGTCATTGTTAAGCGGATTTCATTCTGTCTTTTAAAAACTATTTGTTCTACCTTTAAGCTATCTAATTAAGGGAAAAAATATAAATTATAACTGAATTTATACCTATATTCCAGATATAATGTGAGAATGTGCAATGTGAACAGACGGCATCAGTGTTCATAGACATATTTGCGTATATGATTGTGCATTCAAAAGTCATGTGTGGGAGTGTGTGTTTTATTCTAATTATGTATGTATGTCTGCTGACATGTTGAGATGAGTATGTGTATACTTATTTTCGAAACATGTTCATTTCTGTACCCCTTGACCACTATCTATCTATCTATCTATTTATCTCTCTCTCTCTCTCTCTCTCTCTCTCTCTCTCTCTCTCTCTATATATATATATATATATATATATATATATATATATATATATATATACATACATATATATATATATATATATATATATATATATATATATATATATATATATATATATATATGCAATCAGGAAGTAGTTGTACAAATAAAAGTATGGTATCTATAAGACCTTTACAACAGGGATTAATCCAACAACCAATCAGATCGAACCGGTGAAATAAATCTCCAAATTGGCAGGTTTAAGAATTAACCTTCAAAGAAACTTTATTGGCAATTTCTAGCGTCTATGGCACCTAAGTTTTTATTACTTGACATTGTAACAATAATCCAACATCCTAGGGCGACTTTGATATACCAAGGCTAGGAAGTTTAACTGCTCAGTTTGACTGCTCTATCTGATATTTTCAGCTCCCTGAGGTTCTTGAATGCTATGAGGTAATCTAATGTGCTGTTATACCACTACAGATGCAGCTTTATTTGACCAAGTATGGAAAAGAAACAATCAGAATCATTTCTCGTAATAAATAAGGTATGAAACTATTCATGACTTGTGTGTAACCAGGATAAAAATGGTTTGGGACAACATTTTCCACTCACGACAGTTTGCTTTTTATTGCACCTCTGAAGTTTCTACATCACACTCTGATGATGGAATTTCATTTCCGCTACTGGTCTCAGGGTTTTAAAATCGATATTTATTCTTAAATATATATATATATATATCTCAGTTCACGTGTACCTATCGCACCACCGCGTTCGCTTTCATGAACATATTGACTTTTCACGATCCTTTGGTTGTGTGATCATGTTTTGTTCATGTTTACCTACATATATTTTACGAGCAATTGGGTTCAACCTAGATCCATTTCTTTCTTATAGTTTTAAGTTGATTGTGTTGTCTTGACATTGTCACCACATTGAGATGTTCGTCAGTGCGTTGAGTTGTTTCTATTGTCTTTTATCGAAAATTAGTTTTAAAAAATATCGCTTAACGACTTTGAACTATGCACATCTTAAATTTTGCCGTATTTAATCAGCATATTTATAAAACACATTCAGTAAGGCCCTCTTACCGCCTTCTAAAACCGTAATATATTGACTTTCTTCTCTTCCATAACAGTTCCATTTGAGCATATAAACGAAGAAAGAATCATCTTTACCCAACCCATACCCTGCTGCCATCCCTTCTGTCTGCCACTCTATCTTTTAGGTCTGAATGTGCTGCTATTTATAATGTCAAACGGAACATACCAAGTACCGCCTCTGTTAACATCTTATATCTTCAGTTCCGATTCAAAGTCTTATTTTTGTGTGTGTAGACAATTGTTTATAAATATTGACTACATGAATATTGTTAGGTCTGCTACATCATTCAAGGGTGAAGTACAGTATTTTCTGTTATTACATTTAATTGCTTACCCGATTTTCATTACTTAAGTTAGCCATTTGCCATTTGTAGAGTATTATTTCTAGACTGTATACTGTAATTTTTACTTGTGTACATGTATTTTTACTTTCAAAGAAAAAAATACACTTTCATAATATTAGGATGATCAAAATCCCAAAAAGAGTCTTTATGACATAATTCCTTGTTTTTGTTTTCCATTTTTATTTAACGACTATCCGTCCAAGTTTAATCCTTTTGCGAATGTTATCAATGTCTTTTTTTCAAAGTGCATGTATTAAGTTTCAGTCACAAGATAAAGTATAAATGCCTGATGAAAACAATACTTACAAACGTATTAATTAGTTTCAATTAAAGAGACATAATCTGCGAACTTTGATCTGATACTATACACTGTTTGAGACCGACAGAATGGAACGATAACAAGATAAAGAATTATGAAAGTACATAATACATTTGAGCGATCAACTGTACCGTAGCAATGCTTTTAAATATAAGATTGGGGCCGAACATAACATTGATGTAGCGATATTGTGCTCGACTAGTTAGTGTCAACTTGTTTGCATAAACGTGATTTTATTTGCACATTAGTTTGAATAATAAAAATGATAATAGCAGTGAAGATTATAACAATGATAAACGTCTGTTAACGATAAGTCAAATTTGCACATTTGCTAAGTAATTAGGATTTCTATCGACGATTATATTTACTAGCTCCACGCGAATCAGCTGAAGGAAATTAATTGCTTCAGTGTGGTGTGTCAATCGATTTATATGACTTGTTCCATTTAACATTTCATTTAGGCCTGTGTATTCATTGTTCATGGTTTCGTTGGTATCCGGCCTACAAGCCAATTTCATAGGCCGGTAACTAGTAAATCTGTGTCTCCCGATTGGTTAGTCAGTTGCGTCATTCGCACAAAAATGATAAGCAAGGGAAAACATCTAAATTTGTTGCATCGCAGAAACAATTAATGAAGATTCCGTACTTTAACTAAGGATGAAGGATGATAGTCATCTGCGGCCTCATGAGCACCGGAAGTATGACTCAATTGTCAGAGAATGTTCATTGTGTATGTGGGTGCAATAATTCTGGTATACTTTTGCATGTTTGACGCATCCACTGAATATTCTACTCGAGGGCCAAACGAACAGGTCATTCTGGTTGACTTTTGCCATCATCTTTTATCGCTTGTAGGTAAACGAAAAGACGAATACAAATTATTATTAAGAAAAAGAACTAAAAAGTAATTTCCCTGTTTTATCCTAGTGGATATTTCTTATATATTGTGCACGCACTCAGCCTACAAAATGTAAGAGAATAAGAAAATTGAACAATACAGTTAATAACAATTATCAGATTCATGATAATTGTGTCTAAGGCAGCATAGACGAGATAGTGTTGTGTGTTATGAGGAGCACATGTTGGCTTACATGTTAAACCTTTTTATATTGCTGAGTTTATGTTATAAGGGAGATAACCCAGTGTACAATGCACAATATAGGCCTCTGAGATTGTGACCCTGTTTTATATGGGCTTCAGACGCGAAAATTTGTTTAAGTATACAAACAGTACCGATGACAAAAGAAAACCTCCTTTACTACCTTATACCGGTGAACTTGTTTACGACACATACGAAGCAAAAACATATAACAAAGCAGGAAGGGAAAAAGCGATGAAGCGTATGAGGGAACGAAGGACTTATTGAAGAAATATTTTGAGCCCAAGAAAATTTGCAAATGGAGATTTACGCCTTTAAAACATGTAAACAAAAATAAGGACAAGCATTGGATGAAATTGTAACTGGGCTGAGACAGCTATCTTGGGATTGCATTTTCACGGATATATATGCTGAAATTCTAGCGCAAATAATCCAGCACTGTCAGGTCAGATAGACTACAGACGACAGCTTTGCGTCAAACTTCATAAGTCTTGGTATTTTTCCAAACCGATCACTTCTATTTGGACATTGTAAGATTGCGGACTACATGCAGTATTTACTGACATCCGAAACTGAAGAGCTTGACAACGTGGAAAAACTCCGCACTTCTGAAACTGAAGATTTGACAATGGAAGTGCTCCAATGAGCATCGGCAACTTTACGTTTTGCAAAAATACATGTTAGCACATTTTTTGCGAAGAATTTTACTTAGTTCAAATAACAATCAAGGCATATATTAGATTGACTTTAGCAAGTCACCGCAACTAAAAACGTAAAACGGGCAAATGTTTGAAACAGCAAAGAGCATTACCTTTTACTAACTTCCTTATTTTCAACAATAATCCTCAATCTATGAATAACTTCATGTTCTTGTGAAGAAATGGCATTGAGTTGAACTGCATACATTTTGAAAAATTCACAAAACATACCCTTGTGCTTGCTTCTTTAAAATATTTGGCCAAACATTTCCTCAATTTCTTAAAGAACAACTCCCCACACTGTGTAGATCAATGTCAGATGTAAAGCTTCCATTTGTCGACTCGTCTTATTGCTTCTAATTTATAACTAAAGGTCATTTAAACAGTCATGCATGATGAGCTGCTGCCCAATCTCGAACAGAATGATCTCTATTCGTCTCAAATCCTCACCATTTAACATCACCACAGTAGATACATATGCACTAATGTCAGATCATGAAGATGAAGAAATTGAAGAATTCTATCAAGAGCTACAATAACTGCTTGACAGGGTCCCTAAAAAGGACATCACCGTGGTTCAAGGGGACTGAAATACAAAGATAAGAGCGTAGGCCCGCAAAGAGTGGCCTATGACTTGTGGACGTTACGAAAACTGAACGTCAAACGACAGAGGCCTACGACTGCTGGAATTTTCCAAGATTGACAACCTGTTTGTTGCCAGAGTCCTGTGTCTCAAAAATCCATCCAGACGATAGACGGAACACTTAGCAAACAACAAATACATGAGACAAATTAACTACATCCTCGTCAAACGCAGGTTCAGAAACAACGTAAGTCCAGTTGTCTGATAAAATTTAAGAAAATACAGACACCTTCAAACCCAAGGATCAAATATGACATTGAGAAGCTTAAGGATCCCCTCATGCGATAAGCCTTTCATGCAAAAATTAGTAGAGGAGGATGTCGAGTGCCTCACAGTGAGATTCAACTTGGCAGTGAATAAATTTATCAAATGCTTAGAAGAAGGTAACAGCTAAAAGTGCCAACCATCCAGGACAAAGCATGAAACTCTTTAACTGAACAAGAAGCAATTCTGTGGCGATGGAGTGAAATACTGTGTAAAACTACATACTAATGTACCAAGAGGGGACCCACGTGAAACCAGTGTACCCTGCTGTACACCGATTGAGACAAGATTCTAAGGCAACGATCAAGTCACTCAAGTCAGGCAAAGCAGCAGACATAGAGAACATTCATGTATAACCCATCATGAGTGACATGTTAACTCAAGTAGACAATGACATCTGGTAAAAGGGAAATGTCCAAAGTCGTGGACTCAATCCTCATCATAACACTGCCAAATAAAGGTAACATCCAACTCTGTTCAAACTACTGAGCCATCAGTCTGATGTGTCATCCCAGCAAGGTAATTTTAAAAGTGAAAGTACTCCTGAGCAGACAGAAACCTAGAGAATAGGATGTCATTATCAAAGAGCAGACAGGTTTCAGAAAGGAGGGAAGAAGCACTTCAGAGCAAATATTCACTCCTCGCTTGATTTTGTAAATAAATATGCGCAATATCAACTTAAACTGTTCAGCGTGTTCATACGCGTCAATAAAGCTTTGACCGAATGTGGTATGAGGCACTATGGACTACAATAAGGAAGGTTAACATGGGTAAAAAAACTCATAAACACCATCCAAGAACTGTACAGAAACTCAGAAAGTGCAGTCCTTGCACACAGCACAGTTGGGAAATATTATCAACACAAGCAGGCGTACGTCAAGGCTGCATACTGTCCCCTACGCTGTTTCACATTTTCTAGGAGAATATCATATCAGAGGTCCTGGTACACCACAAAGGAACTCTCACTTTTGGAGGACGCGTCATCACAAACCTCCGTTTTTGCATATGACATCGATGGACCCACAGGTTCCGAAACTAAGTTAGCAGAGTTGACAACCGACGTAGACAGAGTCTCTTCAAAGTTCTGGATGGAGATAAGTGTTGAAAAAACAAAGTTCATCACCAGCCAATCAACCGTCTTAAAGAATGACATCTAATTTAAAGACCAGGATGTTGTGATTGAACACTTCTTCAAATATCTCGAATTTACCATCACAGACGAAGGAGGTTAAACAATATCAGCAACATGCAGAATCGCCATTTCCGTAGCTGCCCTCTCCAACCTAAAAAGCATGTGCACAGACAAATGCATCAACGCCAGGAACAAAGTCAGACTACTAAGGGCACTGGTACTGTCAGTATTTCAGTATGTACGTAAACAAGGACTTTAAACAAAGACACTAAAAGAAGAATAAGAGATCTAGAAACAGGATGCTCGAGATACATCTTAGGCATCCGCTACACCGATCGCAACACAAAAGGAGAAGTGCGCAACACCATCCAGTCAGCCACTAGCGATGAAGACGACCTAACAATCATAAATAAGAGAAAGCTCCACTGCTTTGGTCACGTCACATGATCATCAGGAATGGACAATACCACCCAACAAGGCACTGTAGTTGGCAAAAGGAAAGGAGGACACCAATGCAAGAACTGAATCGAAAACATCACGAAATGGACGGGCATAACATTTCAAAAAGCTTCACAGGCCGCAAAGGACCTCAGTCTCTGCAGAACTGAAGTCAGAAGGACATCGGGTCAAAGGATAGGATAGGATAGGAAAAAGTCTTGTACGGTCCTCATGAATATTCATGCAACCCTTTTTCACTGAAAACAATGTGACAAAATGTATGTTTGTAAAACAAATGTAATCTGTGAGGGTAACAAGAATTATTGAATATCACTTGTAATTACTGGACACTGTGACTACAACACAAAAAATTTAGAGAAGCTGTTCAGGATCAAAAGATTTAAGAAAATAGGAAACGAGAAGATAATTGAATAAAGTTCTCTTAAGATTTCGTATGAATGATCGAAGAAGCTTTTAAAAAAGACATAAAATCTACTCAACGCACAAGCCATTGTTGCAGTTGGTAGTGCGAACCCCATATCTAGACCCGGCAGTGTTGGGTAAGCCAGTTCACTTTGTCTGGAAAGACGAGAGGAAAAATATTCATACTGAATACGTGGTAAACATCTTCAGGAGTGTAACTAGGCATGCACAACACGGAGATCTAAGAGGGAAAGCACCGGTGCCAGATCACTCACTCTCTCTCTCTCTCTCTCTCTCTCTCTCTCTCTCTCTCTCTCTCTCTCTCTCTCTCTCTCTCTCTCTCTCTTCCAGACACTACAAAGTCTAGATTTTGTACATTAAGCTCGTGCGTCTGTGTGTATTCCAAGCTGTGCTACTTATCTTTTTACAATTTTCGCATTCGACAGAGGCGACAATAAAAGAAATGCACTATATCGACGATGGTATGCGTCGTATCGCATTCCACCGATGACGGTACGCGATACATCGCATTCGACCAAGTCTTTACCGAAAACTCACTCGAACGCGGCACAGCGTGCACCATCGTCGGTCCAATGCAAAACAACGTTTACCCACCTGCCCCGCCCACATTTATCAAATACCTCTTGTTTATTACCGGCTGGGTTGAATTCAAAAATCGCAAATTAACGTTGACTCTGTGTTGAAGCAAAGTGTAAGATAAACATTATCCCTATCTATGTCAATGTGATTGGACGAAAACTCTGAAGAAAGAAGGAAAACAACAACAACAAAACTAAACAACAAGACATATTTAAAGTATGAAGTGTACTTCCTTTTACGTGTACATCACTTTGAAAAGTTAAAATATATTGACAATACACATCATTTTCCATTGAATATATGACGAGTTCATCTACATAAAATAGTTTGTTTATGTAAAGCGGCAATGGTGATGAAACGAGTACTATCGCTTCATTTTATGAAATTAATAGAGCACAACAGTTGTATATTAAACTATCTGAATTGTCAGAAAATGAGTAAATAAATGTATTCCTTAACTTCTTAGAATAAGAGGCAAAGTTAGAGAAAAAGAGAAAAGAATATGTTTCTGCTATTGTAATGGGAAGATATACATACTATACATACCTTGATCTCTAGAATTAATGGACTTGCCCCGCCGCATCGTTGCAGACGTAAAATGGGAGGTGGTGTGTATTCTGGACATTCTATAGTCAAAAAGAAAAATCCACGTACAATCTAATAAAATAACTTTTCTCCAAACAATCTAATAAAACAACTTTCCTCCAAACACTAGCGTTCAAAATAATGTTTTAATCGCTCTAGTTATCCCAGCCTTCTTTGAATGAGCGTTGATATTGATATACAGTCCATCCGTCCATATGTACGTAACCACGTTAGTGCATACATACATGTGTAATGTCTTTGAACTCCTCCTACACTGTTAGAACTAAACATATGAAACTTGGGTTAGTGATAGTCATATGAAAGTAAAGTGTGTCGACAGTTTTGGAATTTTGATCTTGCCAGCGGGAATCGGGAAGGAAGTAATGGAGCGATTTTACACACATTTTAAAAAAATCCAGATGTCCGACAATTGACTGCTTTGAACAATAACCCAATTGTCAACACATGTTAGACTGGGCCCTCTGGACTCTGTCGTAGGGTCTTTACCCTAAGCACCTACCCCCCCCCCTCCCGAATTAAAATAAGATCCCCGTCTTATAACCATACATACAATTAATGGGTATGAAAAGACAACTTTATTGATATTAACGCCAGGTTCCATCACTACCCCAAGGTATTAGCCTCTGTGTCATAACTTTGCCACGGCACTCAGTAGTCATTGCTATGCTGCCGTGCAGTTAAATACCATTAAATCAACCAGATAACCAAACAACCAACCAACCCTGTAACCAAGTACATGTACATACCTATTGGGAATGAAAGGAACATGACACTCAACTGATATTTGCCTTTGGCTCAGCCCTTACTTACTGGCTCAAACTTCGAGGTGGAGATCAAAAGTGGGAAGCGTTTGGACACGTATTTTACAAACACAGAATTCTAGTTAGCTATGTTACTCCTTTAAATCTAAACATCTTCAGCATCTTTGGCTTAGTGATTACGTCGTTGGACTCGTGTCCAGAAGATTGTGGGTTCGTATTTCCACCATGGGACCAGCCCAGATAGGCTACTGTGGTTTATCCTTGAGCAAGACACTTTACTCTGCTTGCCTGATATAGTCTTCAAAGTGTTGGTGTGGCGCAACCCCCCTCTCCAACCACACACACACACACACACACACTATATATATATATATATATATATATATATATATATATATATATATATATATATATATATATATATATATATATATATAATTTGTATCTCCTGGGATATCTTTGTCAATCTTAGTATGTATGCAATGATATATATTTAATTTGTATCTCCTGGGATATCTTTGTCAATCTTAGTATGTATGCAAGGATGTATGTATCTTTGTAAGGAGGAATGGGTGCTTGTATGTATGTTTGTGTGTTTGTCATTCATAGGGGGAGCCGCTGTTTCTCGGTTGGTAGACCGTCGGACACATAATCAAAGGGTCGCGGGTTCTATACCAGCTCAGGCCAGCCTGGTCGGCTGTTTTCATAGGAAAGGCACTTGGCTCCCATTACGCAGTATGATTTCCTTGGATTTTGTTAGACTTGGGCAGATAGTGCTGATCAGTTTAATATAGTGGGGTACGGAACATTTGCATGTAAGACTTTTAAAAAACTGCTATTAGGAATTCGGGTGGAATAGTATGTTTTGTTAAACATTTGGTTGCAGATTTCATAAAAGTTGAAGCTTTATCTAGTGAATCTAATAATGTTTTATTGCTAAAGCTTAACAGTGTAACTATTGGTATACGCTACAGTGCTATATTAGGGTTAATATACTATACACCTGAAAATTCATCTGTGCACTCGGACGAAGAGACTTTATCCATAGTTGAAAATGAAATTGCAAGTTTCAAATCCTTGGATCTAGATGAGATATTAATTTCTTGTTAGGAGGAGATTTCAATACTTATATGGCACAGGAAAATAACTACATATACTTTGATAAAACTTTCCATTTACTTGATAATATTTATTATTTTGCTGACAATGTACCCCCAAGTAGATAAAATATGGATACAAGGGAACCCAAATTAACATGGGTATACTGTTTAAGAGCTTTGTAAATCGAATTGTTAATGGAAGTTCTGGAATGGAGAAGAAAAAAAAAAAACGTTGGATCCTGTACATGTTATTTTGTAATAATTGAGCTAGTTACATTGTTTATTTTCTGGCAGACAGTCAGTTGCTTGAGGTAATCAAAGAATTTGATGTCATAGAGAGGTTAGAATCAATACATATGCCATTACATCTTCCTCTCAATCTTAATGTCAAGTGTAGGTCAGAGGAAGAAAGTAAGGAGGATGATAGTAAGTCAGAACAGTACAAATTTACATGATCACGTGAGTATTAAACCCAATTTTCTTCATGCTTACATGACCTATTTTTATTCTTCCGTTATGATCAATAATTTGAAATGATTGATAATAGGCGTTTTGATAGAGCAGTATACTCTTTAGAACAAATCATTCAATCAGCTGCAGATAGATCTGGTATGAAAAGAGTGGTCAAGAATTTCCCTTTTCAAGGGTCCGTGTCAGTACAAAAATAGGTGTGGTTTGATAAGGAATGTGAAAATGCTAAAAGAATGGCAGTGATGGCCCTAAGAAGCTTTAGGTTTGATAGATCTGCCCAAACACTTGGAAACTTATCACTAACTTAAATAAGAGGTCAATATCGAACTACATTACAAAATAGGCTGGCCTCTGCTCATAAAAATTTAGATTCTATAACATTTTGGAATTTACTTAGATCGAAACCATGTCATGGCCAGCAACAGATTTCCAAGCTAAGATGGTTTAAGAAGTTTCAGGGGGTATGTAATGCTGCTAGAACTGACTCATTTGATACACCATACTCTTTGAACAATACAACATGTAATGACGTTGATATATTAATGAAGATGAGGTAAGGATAGCAATACATGATACGAAATTAGGGAAAGCTCCAGGATGTGGTGGTATAAGTTGTGAAATTTTAAAAGCCTTTGAAAATTACACTGTATCATTACTTTCATATTTGTTTAATGCAATGTTTAATGCCTCATACTTTCCAAAAGATTGGTGTATAGCTACAATTCCTCCTATTCTTAAAAAAGGTAACCCAGATTACCCGAATAATTACAGAGGAATAAGTATATTACCAATTTTGAGTAAATATTTTAATAATATTCTGAATAAAAGGATCACACAATGGGTCGAAGAAAACTAGATGAAGAACAAGCGGGATTTAAAAGAAGTTACAGTACTGTAGATAACATATATGTTCTGAATAGACTTATCTGGAAATATTTGAGGAAGACAAAGTTCAATTTTTATTGTGCATTTGTAGACTCTGAGAAGGTCCTTGATATAATTGATAGGAAATCTATATGGTATAAGTGAATGTGTGTAACTTAAGTACAAAGATGCTGAAAATGTTTCGAGCAATATATGCAGATCTCAGAACTTGTGTAAGAACTTCGAGTGGATTAGGTGATGTCTTTCAGTGTCCAATAGGTGCTGGACAGGGCTGTATATCGTCACCGCTAATTTGTTTTAGCTTTTCTTAAATGATCTGCAAAGTACACTTTCTGATGTTAACAGTGGTTTTGCTATAGAAAGTGTGTTTAAGTTTTATCTTCTACTTTATGCAGATGATCTTGTATTACTGGCCGATACAGCAATTGGAATGCAGCGTTTTTAGATAGACTTATCCAATACTGTGACTATTGGAAATGTAAGGTAAATCTTGATTAAATTGAGGTAGTGGTTTTTCGAACGGGCGGTTATCTAAGAGGTTATGAAAAAGTTCATTTTGCGGATAAGAAGCTTAAGGTTAGTTCTTATTATATGTACCTAGGGGTTGTTTTATATTCAAGGGGACTTTGAAACGAATGTAAAAAAAAAACAAAATAAAGAACATAAGCAGAACAATCATCTAAGGCAATGCATTCTCTGAAAATTAAATTGATTACAGTTGGAAAATTGTCTGTAAATGTTTTATCTAAAACTTTTGACACTATAATTCTGCTCATTTGCTTCTGAAGTATGGGGCTTTAGTGACGCCCATGATGTAGAAAGAGTGCATGGTAATTTTTGTAAATATGTCTTACAGTTAGGCAAATCTAGTCCTAACTGTTTTGTGCATGGAGAAGTAAGCCGTAACTCTCCTAAATAGGTATATATTGCTAGACCAATCAAATTTTGGTTTTAATTACTTGAAATGTCAGATAATCGATTGCCCAAATTGTGTTTTAAAATGCAACTTACATGACTTGAGGATACAAGTAGCAGCTCTACAATTTGGACTAATAATGTTAATAAAGTTTTACTGAGATATGGTTTTGGTGAGGCATGGTATCACCAAGGAGTGGGTAACAAGGAGACTTTTATGAATAAATTAAAGACTAGATGTAAAGATATAGATACACAAAACTGGCGTGAAAAGGTGAATCACATGGACAGACTGAGAGTATATAGGATATTGAAGCCATATTTATGTGTTGAAGATTATTCGCTCTGCTTAGACAAGACTATTTTTAGGAATATATACTGTAATTTGAGAGGCGGGTTACTTGATGTTAAGGTTAATTCAGGACGCATTGAGAAACTGAAATATGAAGATAGACTCTGTTCATTCTGTGATCTTAACATTGTGTAAACAGAATATCATCTTATTTGCTGTTGTCCAAGATTTACAAACATTAGTGTGAAGTATTTACCTCTGTTTCTGTATTTGAAACCTGGTGAAGAGAAATGTTTTAATTCCAGGAGAAGTAATCACGGAGAAAATATTGCATAAATCTATAAGTTTGTACTCTATGGCAGGGAGAAAATAAAACTATTATGAAAATGTAAGTACTTATACTTACTGTACTTGAACTTGTCATACTCGCCTCATGTGTTTGTTTAATATGTATGTATGTAACTTGGGCCAGTGGCCTGCATTACTGTATAAAGTATTCTTCTCCTAGCTCTCCCATTTGCTTATCATGATATTGCCAATATTGGGGTAGTTTGTATTACTATATGAGAGAGAGAGAGAGAGAGAGAGAGAGAGAGAGAGAGAGAGAGAGAGAGAGAGAGAGATTGATAGAGAGAGAGAGAGAGAGGGGTGGGGTGGAGAGGTGAGTGTGATGTGAGCCCTGCATCAAGTCAAAACACTTTTATGCGAGCAAAAGATGTACATAAAAACATTATGCACAACTATAAACAAATGAAGTAAATTCAAACATGACATATGTATGAGTTCTAAGTGTAGAAAAACTGGCAAATAGATACCAACTTTAAAACGCACAACTTACCACTCATGTTATGACGTCACCTCTCCAGCTAGGAGATATCTGGCAGGAATGTGCACAAAGAGGACTTTGGGAAAACAGGTCAGAAAATACTCTCCCTGTTTCCTCCGCTGGTCATTCTGATATGCCAATGCTCTTTTTCAGTTTTGTGTTTAACGGCACATCAACACTTTTTAGGCTATATGATACCGAGGCATATGGAATAAAATGCCTTACCCAAGGACACGCTACAGTAGTCGATGTGGGTTGTCCAAGGTGGGAATCGAATCTGGACTCTTCTGATAATGAGTCCAATGGCTTAACCTACGAGGCACCGCGGCTCTACTCTGGGAGGAAAGGAGAAAAAGTTATGCTTAAAGCAGAGGGAGAAACTGGGGAACGCATCCTTATACTTATAAATGTACTTATACTCCCATCCCCACCCCCGACAGCAATTACATGCCCCAAATACCTTATATATAATTTTGAGAGAGAGAGAGAGAGAGAGAGAGAGAGAGAGAGAGAGAGAGAGAGAGAGAGAGAGAGAGAGTATGTGTCATCGATGATCAATTAAAAATTTTTGCATGCATTGTCATAACATAATATTACGTTTTAATTCGCTATTATTGATGGTAGGATTTTACTAGCTGTTTAAGCCACTCAATTCTTCTGCATAACGCATTTTCTATTCGTGTCTGTCTATATAATACTATATCTGGAGACTAAGACACTACAGTAATAAATATTGGAATATACTACGATTAGCTAGTGATATTTAGTGTACATGTAATGTAAGCAGAATTTAATTGAATTATTATTCCGTTTAAGATAGTGTTTTATTACAATACCTACAAACCTTTTTTCACTATTTTCTCTCCCCCCCCCCTCTCTCTCTCGCTCCTAAAAATATTGATTGTGTTAAAAGACAGTTGAATGAGAATGTACTGTAGTTAGTTTGCAGTGCCATAATACACCAAAAACCAAACCTCATTATAAATTCCATAGTCATAACTCAACTCTTGGTCATGGCATTTGTCCAATGACTTGACAGATGTTGGTCTTCATGTCAAGAAAGTATTGTTTGAACGTCCAAACATAATCTATACTTTTTCACTACTTCTGTTCCGGAAGAGAATAAACTCAAAAGAGTATGATAGGGCCCTGACAAAAGTGCTTGGGTATAAGCCAAGTCCAATGCTTTCGCCTTCGTTCCGTCGTCGTGGTTTGAGTATTATATCATAACAAATACCTGTGTCTTTGAGGAACAAATAAACGCGCATTCACGTAATAATTACAGGGATTTCAAAGAAGGACAGGTGGGGATGGACATCTTACACTGGGTTTCAAACCGTGTTAGGGGTGGGAAGCAGTTGGAAAGAAAATAAATGACAACGTACACTGGAAATCTGCCATCCTGCTTCATTTATAAATTTAAGCATGTCGGTTCACAGATACTGAACTATAACTGTCATCATTATGCAGAGTAATCAGCAATCCAGCATTTGAATCAAAATCAAAAGCTCAATCTTAAAAAAGCTAAATTTCATCTTATATCCTGGTTTTTCACACTGAAAGAAACTGAAATAAATTGGGCTCATGGTATCAAACCGTTACATTCATATCCTCTGAAAATAAAATATTATGCTATTTTAGTGCTTTGATGAAAGTTCCATTCAAAACCATACTACATTTCGGAAGATTTTGCATGATTTATTTTGTACTCTCCTCCCGCACACACACGTAAAAAAATCTTTTTTTTAACAAGAAGTTGATTAAGGTAAAAGTTGTGCACCCTGCGTGCAGTTCAATTTCTCTTACAGTCTTTAGATGGCGTTCCGCACGTGGATGCACTATTTGTTAACATGTACAGCATTTAAGCTAAATACACTGCTAATTTATTGAAAATCTTCGGTATTTTTTAAAAGTTGCAACAGCTCTGTAATCGTTTCATCCTTGGTCTCTCACCCTTCAAGATACCAGGAGGAAAACCACAATTGCAACGTTGCGCATATTTACAGATTGCCTCCAATCAGAACCAAGATCACTAGAGGGTGCTTGACGTAAGCACACGTGTGCGCAGAAATACCTACCCGCCGCAAGCATACACATACAGTTTGATTCAGTAAACGGATTATCAGAGTTACCACACTTGTGTATTTTACACTCAAACTGTGGAATTTCAGTATCTTGTGCGACAAAAATCCAAAAAGAGCATTTTTCAGATTGTTCAGGACATATGATACTGAACAAAGATGACAAAAACAAAATCAAAGGTTTTGCCAATCCTAGCACAATACTAGCACGTGTTTACTCTGACATCAATGTCTTCATGCATAAATATTTCGTAATAATTTGCATAATATACAGATTGTTCTAAAAAGCCCTTAAGCAACCAAACTCTTTATAACGAGAATTTACATAACAGATGCAAGAAATGTCTTCTTCGACGAAAATTAATTGACAGTCTCAAAGTCTCAGACAAATGCCCAACACCCTGCCATTGGTGGAAAGTTGCTAGCTTCTGATTGGTGGATTCTTTATCCGTATCCAGTTTTGTGATCCTGCAAGACCCGATTCGTATATCTGATAATAGTTAATCCACGTGTTTTATTTTTAGTATCTGAGACGTTGTTCATATTTATAATACCCAACATTGTTTTTGATCAAGTACGTAAAGTAAATCGTTCCACATCTTGGTCAAGAACAGAGAAGGTACAGGAGCGTATCATAAACTCAAAGTTTAACCTACGTATATTGATCGGGATTGCGTTGTCAGGGTAGATCTTTTTTGTGTAAATTCGCAAGCATTCGAGAAAGTCTTCGTCCAATAATTGCAGTTTTTGTACTTATAACATCTATGATGTTAAGGGATCTAATCTGTGAGTATACAAATTAATTCTCAAGGAAATCAATGATCAATATTTGCAAGATGTACAACCCATGCAAACCACATCACACCATGTAATGACAACGAGGAAGTCTATAGAGATTTTAAATCGCCATGATTGGGTCGTCATTGATAAGCGGATTTCATTCTGTCTTTAAAAACTATTTGTTCTACCTTTAAACTATCTAATTAAGGGAAAAAATATAAATTATAACTGAATTTATACCTATATTCCAGATATAATGTGAGAATGTGCACGTGAACAGACGGCATCAGTGTTCATAGATATTATTTGCGTGTATGATTGTGCATTCAAAAGTCATGTGTGGGTGTGTTTGTGTTTTATTCTAATTATGTATGTATGACTGCTGACGTGTTGAGATGTGTATGTGTATACTTATTTTTGAACATGTTCATTTGTGTACCCGTTGACCACTATATATATATATATATATATATATATATATATATATATATATATATATATATATATATATAATCAGAAAGTAGTTGTACAAATAAAAGTATGGTATCTATAAGACCTTTACAACAGGGATTAATCCAACAACCAATCAGATCGAACCGGTGAAATAAATCTCCAAATTGGCAAGTTTAAATAAATCTCCAAATTGGCAAGTGTAATAATTTACCTTTTTTGGCAATTTCTAGAGTCTATGGCACCGAAGTTTATACTACTTGACATTGTAACAATAATCCAACATCCTAGGGCGACTTTGATATACCAAGGCTAGGAAGTTGAACTGCTCAGTTTGACTGCTCTATCTGATACTTACAGCTCGCTGAGGTTCTCGAATGCTATGAGGTAATCTAATGGGCCGTTAGAATACTACAGTTGCAGCTTTATTTGACCAAGTATGGAAAAGAAACATTCAGAATCATTTCTCGTAAAAAATAAGGTATGAAACTATTCATGACTTGTGTGTAACCGGGATAAAAATGGTTTGGGACAACATTTTCCACTCACGACTGTTTGCTTTTTATTGCACCTCTGAAGTTTCTTCATCACACTCTGATGATGGAATTTGATTTCCGCTACTAGTCTCAGGGTTTCAGAATTGATATTTATTCTTATATATATATATATATATATATATATATATATATATATATATATATATATATATATATCAGTTCACGCATACCTATCGCACCACTGCGTTCGCTTTCATGAACATATTGAGTTTTCCCTGAAAGACCGCCATACACCCCCCTCTCTCTCTCCGTCTCTCTGTCTCTCTCTCGTGTTTACATAATTTGGCCGCAACTAACTTGAATCATTCATGCTCTCAGTATTTATGTTTTTCTTTTCTGTATCGCTTGTATTGAGCATGCTTATGTGTATATTTTGTATTGAGCATGCTTGTCAGTATCTCTTGTATTGAGCATGCTTGTCTGTATCTCTTGTATTGAGCATGCTTGTCTGCATCTCTTGTATTGAGTATGCTTGTCTGTATCTCTTGTATTGAGCATGCTCGTCTGTATCTCTTGTATTGAGCATTCATGACTGTATCTCTTGTATTGAGCATGCTTGTCTGTATCTCTTGTATTGAGCATGCTTATCTGTATCTCTTGTATTGAGCATGCTTGTCTGTATCTCTTGTATTGAGCATGCTTATGTGTATCTCTTGTATTGAGCATGCTTGTCTGTATCGCTTGTATTGAGCATGCTTATCGGTATCTCTTGTATTGAGCATGCTTATCTGTATTTCTTGTATTGAGCATGCCTGTCTGTATCTCTTGTATTGAGCATGCTTGTCTGTGTCTCTTGTATTGAGCATGCTTGTCTGTATCTCTTGTATTGAGCATGCTTGTCTGTATCTCTTGTATTTACCATACTTATGTTACTTGAATCATGGTATTTCAGATACATATATTGAACCTTCTATGCCACAAAATTATATAAACACCTTATACTAGAATCACAGACATTTCGAAAACGTTTATTATTTACAGACTATATTCTTTTTATAATCATTTTGTTCTTTTTCTTAACTTGTATTGGTTGGTTCGACCCAGTAGTGGCATGTATACATGTCTGAGTGAATACACAGCGATCCAAAACTCTAATGTTTCGTAAAGAGATGTTATAAAAGATGTTGTAATATCTATGATCGGTTAAGAAAGAAGTGCATGCCTTGTCGAAGTTGACAATCTCGTGTACGAGAAAAGCGTATTTTATTTGAAGTTTTGATATTCTTATTCAAGACCTATCAACATATTTACAAAGGTGACACATTTCATGTTATGTACCTTGACTGATTATATTGATAAATATAATTAATATATAGAATAAGACGTGAGAGCCGTGCAGGAGGGAAAGAAGTCACACGCAGAGTTATGAAAATGGTGATAGTCAACAGGTGCATGTAAACCTACCGTTTATACTCGCGTAGAATTCGCGTCCAAATGCAAACAACATAGACCCTTACCTGCTCCGGCCGATCAGGGTCTATCTTGTTTGTTTTACTGATTAGTCTTTACAAACTGCATAGACCCAGATCTGACGGCGCATTATGCGACGGCAGATCTGGGTCTATGCAGTTTGCAGTTGGACTGTCATTATACGCGAGTATATACGGTACAACTGCTATACAAATTAGAGTTCACATCATTTATGGTGGCATTACGTCATTTTCGTAATGGAGTGTGCACAATTTGTTGAAATTAGATGTTTTTTGTGCGGTTTTTTCGTGCTCTGTGTAGTATCAATTTCACATAAGACCTTTACGTATATAAACGATGCAAACTCAAACTGCAGCAAACATGGTTATATGTCTAGTACCGCTGTCTGTAACAAATACTTTATCAGTATCGATCGCATATAATGTCGAAAATGCGATGCTAACTTTAATAAATTTAATAAACAGGTTTGGTTTGCGTTTTGGAGGTTGACGGCACAGTAACACATTGAAGATTATATCTTGCCGAGGCTAGTAGAGTAAAGCATCTTGCCCAAGATCACAATACGGCGGTGGCCGATTGGGCTGATCTGATGGTGGGAATCGAACCTGCATCCTTCTGTTCACGAGTCCAACGCCTTAAGCACCGAACAAAATGCAGACAGCATTATTTGACTCAAATACCAGTTACTTTTCCAATACTTCAAGTTGCTACGTATGGCTGCAATGACCACAAATAGAGACCTCGTGCACTTTTATGTGCAGTTCAGCTTTTGATCTTCTGTGTTATACGTAATTGATACACATGGCATATAGTTGTTACAGACAGCGGTTCTACAGATGTCATGTCCCATTTGTAGGTATACTATGCCAGGATTTTCTCCATTTGTTTCTTTTCTTGTTTTTGTTTTTTCGTTCTTGATAGTAACGTTCATGGTATCAACGTGCATTATTTTTAAAGTCTTTTCCATGATACCGTAGTTATCGTAAATTATCATTGTCGCTATGATAAAACTGGAATTGGCATGTAACCGTCTTGCTTATTTAAGAATCCATGAACATTCCAATGGCGAGAGAATCCCTCTTAACAAGTTAAATATATTAGTGTATGAAATGCTGTGCATATTATCAATGTTCCCGATTTTAAAACGACTGGCGTTTAAAGTGGATTGCTAATTTATCTTCTCCTTGCACGGTTTAGTACCAGAATAGTAGTCTATTTGTTACCTATGAAAAATGCCAAGCCTATATCAAATTGTGCACTCATCACTTTTCCCTGTCTCATCCCCAAGATGCATTTGTATTTCTTTTCCAGATTGATGACTGGTATTCTAATAAATATTTTGTATTTGATTGTTGACTCTAGCTTATATGGCCCTAGAAGCACTGATCACATAGTAAGAAAAGTACTTTCCTGGGAAACATGAAGTAGACCATACAATAGCCCTCATTATCGTACTGATGTACAGGAGTGTAAAAACTAATAATTAAGGAATAAGGCACGGAATTAAAAAAAGCTCATTGATTATTAATATTTAGAAATGATGTATATCACATATTAACATGTACATCACCTTATCACTCAACTAACCTTACGACCAACAAAATCTCTACATATCTATCTCTTTTTAATTGTTTGTCTGCCTGACTTGAAGTCTACATGTCTGTTATATTTTTGTGCATTTTTTCAAGAAGCTACATCAGGTGCACTTTTTGCTCCTGACAACATACGACACGTGTGATGTGTATCACAGCTATATTATTTTTGTATGCACTATAACTGATGCGAAGCCACTTGTGACAATACAATGTTTGCACTTCACTTGTGAAATATTTCCTTATATCTACTGAAAAAAAGCAAACTAGACCATGGATGACCCATGTTCCGTTTCTATAAATATGTATTTGGAACATAAAATGTATACATTCTAGATCATCTTTTCTTTTGTCTCTACTTTCTTTTTCACCACACTTTTGGTGGCAGCTATGGATTCCTTTAATGTTGCTGAGTGACATATAAATCATACCTGAAATGTAACCGATTAATTTATAAAACTCATTCGAACCTGCAAAGCACGCCACACTCCTTGGTAAACTAAATTGTCACATAGATACTTTAGTGTCCTGCATTTTGAAGAAATCCCTCAATGAATCACTGGATTTTGTTTTAGGTGGCACCGGCGACTCTCAACCGGCTGTATGCTACCTACCAACTCCTCCCCGGCTTCGTATATTCAGAGAAGCTGAAATGCTACGTGGACAGAGAACCGACGGAAGAAGAGGAGGCGTGCGTTCTGGAACCACACCCCCCTCCGACTAGGAAGGAGGAGATATTTGATGTGCAACGGTTTGCTGAAGTCGATGCACGAGCTCTCAAGGTAGGAGTGTAGTAGAATCAGTCACGTTTCATTTAATAGCCACTCAGTGAAAAACCATTAGTCCAAAAATATACTTTGTTAAGCACCACAGTTACAAGGTCATCCATGGTCATCTCAGCCAGTGGATGACTTACAAATTAAGCAGATATTATTATACATATTTAATATAATTAAGAAATATAAGGGAAGAAGCAAACAGGGTTAGATCTGACATACTTTAAATCGAAGTAATTATGCTTGGTTGGAGGAATTGTGAGGTTTAATACATTCAAAGTTTTAACACCTTTTTCGTTTCGTTTAAATTCAGCGGAATTTATACTGTCATGCTATTTGCAAAATATCCAAAGCAATTCTGGTCCTAGATGATTTTTAGTTTCTTCAATTTAATTACAAGGCAATAATAGGAAAATATCGATTTTTTTTATAACAATATGTAGGCACCAGGCAGATTACTAAAGGAGCCTCTGAAGACACTGGTGAATTATTTGATTGAGGGGTATACTGATGACTTGTCCAAAATTCGGGTCATATACCGCTGGATTACGAACCAGTCCATCGATAAACTACACCTTCCTAAAAATGAGCCCTCTCCTACACAGTCTCTGTATCAACTGTGGCGAATAAAGCAGAAGAAAGGGAACTACGCTCAGCTTGTCAGCTTACTATGCAGGTAGTAGCGTCTTTCCGTTCTCGTCCTCGCAAAGCCATCAGATATTACCTTTAATTATCCCATACAAAGTGATAAAGAATATAATGACAATGTCGTATTTCTAAGATTTAAAAAGGAAGATAACAAATGCAGTGCTTACATTCGCTCATTATGCAATACCTCTCCTATCTGAGAAAAAGCGGGAATGAGAGAAATGATACTAGGGATGACATATATTCTAAATATTAACAAATAATCATAACACACACACACACACACACACAAACATATATATATATATATATATATATATATATATATATATATATATGAGAGAGAGAGAGAGAGACAGAGAGAGAGAGAGAGAGACAGTTATAAATATACACCAAACAGAGGAGCGGAAAGTGCTCTCCCGGGATTCTACAGGAGAATGCTTCATAACATTAACAGAATTTTTAAATACGAATAAATATTATAAACATACAAGTTATATAATTTTAATTTGTACTCTACGGAGATTCGAACCCGGATCCGCGGGGTACGGCACCCATCGCCTTGCCTGTAAGTACCAACTCCTATACTACCGACTTTGTAGCATCAATTTTTGGTGATGTGTTCATGGTCGAGATGGTATAGGGTTTGGTGCTTACAGGCAAGGCAATGGGTGCCGCAACATGTCTACGAGTGTTTTGGCGAAAACTGCGTTTGATATACACCACACAAATCTTTTAAAGTCATTTTAAAAGTGAAGACAACTATTTTTAAAGTATTTAAAATTCTTTTTGTTTCGAAATGAAATAATTATCAAAATATTAAGATGATATTAAATATATACTCTTTTATATATATTTCTGATACCAATGAATTGCTCTCTTTAGGGAATCCATTTGAATGCTCCTTCAATCGTCCAAGGGATATAAACAAATTATTTTCAGCTTTTTCACAAATGCAGGTTTGCTCACATACCATGTGTGATAATCCACGGCAAATTGAAAGGGACAACCTACGACATCGGGGGCCAACTTGACAGCGAGGCGTACTACGGGGAATGGAACGCCGTGTTAATTGACAACCATTGGCGCTTTATCAATGCCTACTGGGGTACGGAGGCTTCAGAGGAGTGGAAATCGGTCAGAGAAGCTGGAGGAAAGATGTTCTATCATTGTGACGAGAACTATTTCCTTACGGACCCAGATCATATGGGGAGCACCCATCTCCCTGATGTGCCGGAGTGGCAATTGAAGACTGAGGTCATGTCCCAGCAAGACTTTGAAGAGATGGTTTTCTTGAAGGACCGTTTCTTTAACCTTAAAATGAAGACTATTTCGCACGAGAAATGCCATGCATATAGCGAAAATGGTGAACTGGAAATAAGGTTCGGAGTGCCAAAAGAAATTTCAATAAATACTGACTTCCAATATCTCTTGTTCAGGCTGAAAAACGGCGAAGACAAATCAACAACCAGGTAAATCTATCACTATTCGGAATTTCAACACATATTCTACACCATGTTCCATCAAATACCTACGTACTGGCATCTGCTTTTGTATGGGACTGTCGACCAATAACTGGCGTGTCATTGTATTCTCTACGGATCTTGTTATTATTTGTCTTCACTCATCAATAAATGAAAGAGTAACTAAGAATTTTATATAAAATTAAATTACAAATGACATTTGACCTCAGTTCTTTTAGTGGCTACGAGTAAGTCTTTTCCTATACTGTACAGACGTTGAGTAAAAAAAACAAGAATTAAGAGATTACTTTAAAAAAAACCTCTCAAAATAAGACAAAGTATTATGAATTCATAGTATGACAGCTAAATTCTTAATTTGTTACATTGTGTCTGTAAAATGCCTATCTTTATACTAGATTTTATTTCGATATGTTCCATGCATACAACGTTGACAAGTTTGATTCCATTTGTGTTAACTGAGGTACAACATTATATTTGTTGCATTTTGTCTTCTTCCCCGGAACACACACACACGAGAGAGAGAGAGAGAGAGAGAGAGAGAGAGAGAGAGAGAGAGAGAGAGAGAGAGAGAGAGAGAGAGAGAGAGCATGTTGAGCTGCAGGTTGAGGTTTTAAATAGGATATAGCTTTTGTATGTTTGAGCTTTAAGAAGAATTTTGTTCACAGAACTAGAATATGGTAGCTGGAAAAAGCGTCGTCTTCGCTCTATGTCGTTCTTTCTTTCTTTCTTCAATCCGTCTGAAGAGCACAATCCATTTAAGACAGTGAAATTTGTTTTTCCTTTTTCTTCTACTTTCAGATATGACCGGTTTGTGTTCCTGCACCGAGAACACAACATGGAAGTTCTGGTTGCCCGTATCCGGTCTCCGGTAGCTGACACTTTCAAATTCGAACTTGTCGGAAAGGATATCACCATTATGAACCCTCTGTATGACTACGACTGGATCGCTTTATACAAAATTATCTTCAAACAAGCAAAGGAGGGAAGAGAGGGGTGTCAGCCATATCCAGAAACCCCTGTTATCGGATGGGGCCCGGGGAGGGCCCTATTGGAGATTGGTATGGCACCGATGAGTCATTGCACTGGCGAAGTCAAGACGGACGAAACCGGAATGGCGGAAATCAAATTTAGTTCAAGAAGAACGGGAGGGTTTCCTGATCTCGCCTACATGGCGAAGTTGTACACAGGCGGAGTAAATCAGACGGAGATACCGGACAGGGTAGTTCATAGGGTGGAAAATGGGGATGTCATCTTCAATATCAGGGTTCCTTGGAGGGAAGAATACGCGTTGCATCTGTTCTGCTCAAAGCCAGGCGAAAAGAATGAACCACAAAATATATGCAATTACCTTGTAGTTTCAAGTCAGAAGCATCACAACGGATCATATCCCAAGGGTTTCCAGGATAAGCTCGGTCCGAGTAAACATTTTAATGAGTTCGGCCTCACTCCATCCCACGTGTCTGGTATGATTTACACCGATGTAGAAGAAGTCACGCTCTCTTTCCAAAAGACAAAACCTGTAGACCTCTCCATAAATCTCTCAGGGGGAGAGATCAAACAGACTGACGCACACCGACTGATTACGCGCCAGGAGACTGACACAGAAATAATCATCAAAGTGAGGCTACCCGGTCCCAACGCGTACGGATTGATGATCCGGGGAACAGCAACGCCAAATTGTCCGCACGAAGTCATTTACAGTTACATAATTGATTACCGTAGACAGTCTGGGAAAAAGAAGAAAAAGGAAAAGCAAGAAGAAAAGCCGGCAGAGACAAGTCTAAGTACGTAGATACACAAAATGTATGTATGACGTCTGAATAACTTAATGTAATTAATGTGTTCATCATTCACATCTTACTATATATTTCATGTAGAGAAATAAGATTAATGCATGAACAGACCTGTAATGGGTGTTGAGTAAATTCACTATTTCGATCGAGATCATTTGCTCTTAGACAATATTCTCTGAAGTGTGTAGTCTATACACTTATTTGAAATTTAGACATTATTTTCATTTGAAAATGGACATTCACCCGTGCTTCGTGCATGCAAGAACATCAGTGAATAATTATAGAATGAACACAGGATGTATAAACGTCAGATTTCTGCAAACCTTTTCGTACACAACAACACATCGCTGTCACTCTCTGCGATGTACTTCTCCGATTCACCTGCTGTGTCAGGAATGCCGTGTTTTTTTACAATATAATTTATCCTTATATTTCTTATATGTACGTGTGTGTGTATGTGTGTGTGTGTGTGTGTGTGTGAGAGAGAGAGAGAGAGAGAGAGAGAGAGAGAGAGAGAGAGAGAGAACACAATCATACCAATTATAATTTGATAAACAAGTCTAGAATGTAGTTATTCGTGATAAACAAGTCTAGGACTGTATTATCCGTATGATACGTTCACAGGTGGTGTTCCGGATATGTTAAGACGTAAGATCCAGCAGGCCATCGAGGATCAGAACATAGAAGACTTGGAGTCGGCAATTCTGGAGCTAAAGGGATTGGGTCTACCCAACGCACAGGCGGACATTGACAATGCCGAAGGAGAACTAGACTTCCTCAAAGTCAGAAGAGGTAGGTCTGATTCAGTTAATTTTACTCCAGTATTTTCATATATTTTGTATGATACCTTGCTTTCACGATGGAATATTATGTCAGATTGAAAACACTGTTTCCGCTAGCTGTATATGCGAAGTGGATCGACGACACATTGCTAGCGAAGATGATACTGTATGATCCGCTGAAAAATGCCGTTAAACCAACACAACCAACAAACCCGTATACAGTTCTATTATCAGTAACTGTGTAACTTCTTCACAATGCTACGTAACTAAAAGAAACATATATTATTTTAAACATTGCTTTTGTGCCTAACGGTATATTCTTGCTACATGTTATACATTTTTTTCTTTTGTCTCTTTCATTGTGAAGTTACAATATGTTTCAGGTAAAATTGTCTGTGTCATGTGCGTGGGAAAGGGAACCTAACAGGCATTTCATTGTTTTCCGATCTCGACATTTGTGTTAACAAAATAAATAAATAAATAATATTCAAAGATATTGCAACCATGGTTTAAATAAATTGTATAGATCATAAAGATTACACCGAAACTGTGAACTAACAAGAGATGGAGCTTAGAATCTCTCATCAGAATTTATCCATTTTCTCTGACACAAGTTAAAGGTTCTTCTTTTATTATTAGATTATGCTTGGTTGTAATTTCCAGTTTCTTTCAAAGCTTTGAACTTAAAATGTAGATCTTCACATTTCGGTAACGGATTTCCGCTAGTAATCCTTGTAGATTACATTAAAATGAGTGCTTTTTTTCCTTGTTCATTTCGTATTAGTATACAAATAATTTTAACCCATGTATATCATTCGACTTAGCTATTCATTTGAGCGCATTTCATGGTAAGAAGAGTGTTTACAAAAAGCATAATGAGACAAAATGATAATGTGTATTACTTTTATTAAAGTGAATTTGGTGTATGAAAAAAAAAAGCAACAAAAATTTTTTTAAAAAAAATACGGAATATGAGTAAACTGGGTTGGTGGGTGTTTAGACGTAATGGTCTTCATCTCAGACTTTAATTAATTCATCAGAATCTCCTATTTTCTAGCTTAATGTGTTAAGTGGGAATTTAAATTACAGATCATCTGAAAATGTATACTAAATTATATCAAGTAACTGATGTAAATAAATGTCTCATGTTTTACAACATTTACCTAAACCGTTGATATTGTTTGCTTTAGCAATTTGTTCACTCATTTCGAGTGTTCCAGTGCAATCGAAATATGCAGTGCTTTCTCCCGGAGTAAAAAAAAAATTATTTAACCAAGAATTTTGCTTTGAAAGATGCATGTATAATCACAGGGTTTTTTGTTTGCTTTTTGCAATTAAAATTCCGAGATAGCAATGTGAAGAGTGAATCTGTGGTATAGTAGTGTCGTGGAAAGCGAAAACTAAATGAGAATTTCTTAATTCCTATTCCCTTATTATTTACCAGAGAAAAGTGAAATTCGAATTTTAGACGGGACAAGCTTTATATTTCTCGTATATCTTCTCTGTCGAGAATCTTACGACGTTAGAATATATCTGTATGTAGATGCGATCTACAGTATTCATCGAAACTATTAAGACTTAGATTGCATATGCAACTTACCCTAAATTATTCACATAATATACCCCGTCTACTGTTTTCACACAATTTAACCCGTCTACTGTTTTCACATAATGCATCCCGTCTACTGTTTTCACGTAATGCATCCCGTCTACTGTTTTCACATAATGCATCCCGTCTACTGTTTTCACATAATGCACCCCGCCTACTGTTTTCACGTAATGCACCCCGCCTACTGTTTTCACGTAATGCATCCCGTCTACTGTTTTCACATAATGCAACCCGTTTACTGTTTTCACATAATGCACACCGTCTACTGTTTTCACATAATGCACCCCGCCTACTGTTTTCACGTAATGCATCCCGTCTACTGTTTTCACATACTGCATCCTGTCTACTGTTTTCACATAATGCACCCCGTCTACTGTTTTCACATAATGCACCCCGTCTACTATTTTCACGTAATGTATCCCATCTCCTGTTTTTCAAGGCAAAACTTTTGATTTCTTACAACTACACCTGCTGAAATTAATGTTCGTAAATATCATCCGTACAGTTTAAATGTCTAAAATTGTATTTCTTTGAAAGTGAGCCAATATTAACCGTTCAATCTACTACTGTTCCATTTACGTTAGATGTTGTCGACTTTCTTCTGCAGAATTAATAGAGGCAACTAATGAGAAGAACTACGATCGCCTGACGGCGACCATAGATGAAGTGAAGAAGAAGCGGTACGAGCCCCGCCTGCCGCGTGAGCTGGCGGCCGCAATGGCGGTGTTAGACCGGCTGAAGATGATTCAGAGGCTTCTGCATGCGATAATGGCGCTTGACCAGCGGACCATTGCGGAAATCAGGGGCTACCAGAATCCACCACCCGCTGTCCACTGTGTCATGAAGGCTACACTGCTTCTCTTGGGTCACTGGGAGGAGGAGACAGAGGTAGACTTTGACTCCAGACAGTTTAGAAAAATGGTTGTAGTGAATGAGTAAGGGCTTTATGAAACATTTTGTTCAGCCTGCAAACAGTGTTACGATGTTCGTTATACGAATTTAAGAAAAACCACTTACACAAGGTCCTTCTGATGCCACACCATCGCAACCGGAAGAATAAACACACGTATCTCGTTCTCTATAAATGCGGTTGAAACCAAAACCTTTCTAGCGACGTCTTTTACTTTCTGTGCTAACACCTATCTCATGTCCTATGGCCAATAGCAGGTTCACCAGCTGTTGCATGCCGTGAGTGATTTCATGGCATTATATAACATATGTAGCTTGTGGAACCGCAAACTGACAGTGTACTACTATCAAAAATATAGTGAATCTGTCGTTACTCCACGCTTTAATAACTCAGAAATATTATTTCAATTTACCTCTTATCTGGTAGTTAGCTTACTTTTATTTAAGGCAAACCTAACGGAAACTTCATAGTGGTTTCAATTGGGAACGGTTATCGTATGCAAATTAGTGTGGATGAAGAAATAGTTAAACTGTCGATGGAGGGTAAACATTTTCGTGAAGTTTGCCAATTTTCCACGTCGTTTTTGAAAATTTTGACGATACATGGAAAGGATGACAAACACCATTCTAATTCTAAATACAAAGCTAAAAGAGTGTATTTCGTGTTTCTATATTGGTTAGTTTCAAAACCCGTTTTATAGATTTGAACATAATTTAGCAATAAGACACGATATATATAATTTTGAAATAATACTTCTATTAGATCCATACTCATGTAAAGTTGGTAAATTAAAGTTTTCTTCTGTGTTTATTGGTTGTCCTGTTTGTATTTGTAATTGTGTTTGACAAAGAATGAATGAGAGTTGAAGCGCTTAGGCTAGTTTAAACATAGTTTTGCACTGTTCGTTGTCAGTTTTCTTACAATTATCTCAGTCAATCTAAAGATTAGATGTAAAGACAGACAAAATTGACAAGCAGAGGTAAATAGCATGGACAGACTGAGAGTATACAGGATATTAAAGACAGACTTATGTGTTGAAGATTATTTGCTTTGCTAGGAATATATACTGTAAATTGAGTGGCGGGTTACTTGATGTTAAGGTTAATTCAGGACGCATTGAGAAACTGAAATATGAAGATAGACTCTGTCCATACTGCGATCTTAATATTGTGGAAAAAAAATATCATTTTATCTGCTATTGTCCAAAATTTACAGACATTCGTATGAAGTATTTACCTATGTTTCTGTATTTGAACCCACGTGAAGAGAAATGTTTTGATTCCTTGAGAAGTAATACCAGAGAAACTATTGTATCAATCTATAAGTTTGTACTCTATAGCAGGGACAAAAGAAAACTATTATGAAAATGAAAGTACTTATACTTACTCTACTTGTACCTGTCATACTCGCATCATGTGTTTGTTTAATATTTAGATGCATTGAGAAGTAATCACAGAGAAACTATTGTATCAGTTTGTAAGTTTGTACTCTTTAGAAGGGAGAAAAGAAAACTATTATGAAAATGTAAGTACTTACACTTACTGTACTTGAACTTGTTATACTCACCTGATGTTTTTGTTTGTTTAATATGTATGTATGTAATTGGGGCCGGTGGCCTATATTACTGAATAAAGTATTCCTTAAGTATTCCTTATCGCAATCAATCCCTGACACATGCAACCCCTTGCTGTTATACGCGTTAATTTAGTGAAGTGAAATGTATTGCATAAAGTCAATTGTACATGGCAGGTACATAATGCACATTATAATATACATATAACTGGATGATGGCGCAGAAATCTAGAAATCTAGGAATTTAGTGAAATGTGTGTGTGTGTATATATATATATATATATATATATATATATATATATATATATATATATATATATATATAATTTACAACCTTCAGGAATAATGAATGTACATCATTTTGTAACTCCAATATAAATCTACAACATTTTAGTGGTTACATTGCTTAGCATTAATTTAATTAAATCTTATGATAAATGTTCTGTATTTAAATTTATCCAGATTTCTGATAACATTATTATAATGATAATTTAATTAATTCAGTGACTTTGTACAGGCTTGGCCTAACCCCAAATCCACGATACTTGTATGCAAGTCCAAGCAGGTAATAGCTTTCACAATCGATGATTAAGTGATATTCATCTTCGAGAAAATTACAAAAAAGACACAATCTGTGTTCCATAGGATTTCATGTGGTCAGTTCCATCTACCAGTTTCTACATGCAAATTATATTATATTCTTCCTAAATTTTAAATAGGATCTCGAAACTTTTTATGGTAACTAAATTTATATTTTCTTTTTATCCGAATTATAGAGACAATGTTAATTAATGTATGTCACCAAATTTATGCAAGTATTTGTCCATAGAAAAATAGATTTAGCAGTCTGTTCATTGTAATTTACACTTGGGGAACTAGAATATCAAATAATGTACATACTTCTGTGGGAGATATGTCATCAAATTTACACAGGTAATTGTCCATATAAAATAGAACTTTACACGCCTCTCCAGCAAGTGTTGTGCTTCACTAAATGCATCACTCGAAGTAAAAACAATGCCAAGAAGAACAAATTTATTGATTATTTTTAGTTCCAAACCCTTATAAAAGAATTTATGTAGAATATTTCGTAGTACCAGTCAATTTAATTGTGTGTACGTTTATTCTGAGTCGTATTTCGTCATTAAATGTATATTTTGTTATAACAAATGGTGCTATAACGAGAGCTGACTGTACATATGTTTCTTAATAGGCAGTCTAAGAAAGAGTGCGTTATTTAATATTCTATATGCTGAAATATCATTTTCGTGATAGGAATGGAAAAATATCCAGATTGCACTAGGAAAGACGGGTAAGGAGTCAATCAAGAGACAAATAGGGAATTTCAAGATCGAATCAGTCCCACTCGATGTTGCCCTCGGGGCACGAGATCTGATACGAGAGTTCACTCTGGAGCAAGTTCGCCTCGTCAGTGCTGGAGCTGCTACATTTTACGTCTGGGTAAGTTCGTACAGCGCCATCATTTAAAAATTCTTTTATTCGTAGGGTACATTTACTCACAGGCTTTCAAGTCATATAAATATGATGGTAAAATACAAACGTTTGTCCAAGGGCATTTTATGTGCATTTTTCAGTGATGACCTTTTTGTACATGTACTTTCGATCCAAAGTTAAAATCTTGATTCCCTATTTTCAAGACGAGCTCATCTGCATGAATCTGATGATACAAGGTGTTGATCATTAAGAATATTTAGCTATTTGTAGGTACAAGTAATTAAATTGTTCATAAACTACACCAAATATCTACTTTGTGTTACTTGAATTAGGTACACCGCCACCGCCTTTACGAGACACTTTATCCATAACGTAAATCGAGGCTTTGTTTACTGGGAATACGTATGGATAAATTTATTTTCATTTATTTTTAATTTTACCTTCCATGATCAAGCCCCGTAAACCATGCATCGCACGTTTGTCAGAGCTTTATGTTTTACATTTCTTTTTCTCCAAAAACCACATGACAAATTTTGATAAAATTGTACAACAGTCTGCAATTATGTTTTTGTAACTGATTCAAGTTCGGTATGTTAATATTGTTACCCGTAGACAAAGTTTTGTACGACACTTTCTCAAAGAGTGTTCAACCAATAATAACTTAACTTGGGACGAAGTTTTTAATTTAAAACTTTTAAACTACAGCTGTATATCAAAATTACATGGTTGACCACAATTGCTCCAGTAGAAAAACATAGAAGATTACCTTTTCAAAATGCACGAAATCAGTTTTATCAATATGAAATTGAGCATCATTGGATTAAAAAGTCTCTAAGATTAATTACAAAAAATATGTATATATCGAGGTAGCATCTGATGGCAGTCCTTGCCTAACACAGCGCATTCAACCTTTGAAACTGTTTTCTTAAAATTTTTCTTAAAAATCGTGTGGCTAAATGTTACTCAGTTCAACAGAGAACCTTTTCTTAACAGTTATTTTATTATCATTTCAGTTTAATGGACAGAAGTAGCTCCAGACATGATAAATGATAAATGCATAACTTTTTTTAACAGGTGCACGGAATGGCGGAGGAAATAGAGAAACGAGCTGGAGAAGAGGAACTGGAAAACGCTCGCCCCAGGACAAGACAACGTCGAAAAAGAGAGTAGACAGTTACGAATTAAATGACTTGTTTCTGATCTTTTTCCATAGTAGAATAATACAAGAGTAATGGACCTTGACGTCCACAAAAATGTCACCACTGATTTTTGTTTTTACTTTATGCAACGGTGTAAATATTGATCACGATGTACAGCTATATCTGTAAAGATAAATTTTTCATATTATGGTGAGAACAACATTGAAAGTGATAATTTTAACCATATACTTTTTGCCCGAATCCATCACAATAGCTATAATGTACATCTCGTACATGTCTTAACTGTTATTTATTTTATTTTTCTACGACTTCTCCATCTAAAGGTCAAATATGGAGAAAATCGTCGATTAGTATACTTTTAATACATTATATGGACTAATATCAGTAAATCAAAAATCCGCTCATCCAGTAAAAAAATAATATTCCCACCGTATTGCTGAAATTTAGTTCTATTGTTAGTATGGACAATGGGATCAACCTCAGCCTTTTCTATCAAACCAGAGAGCACCCCCTCCCGTCTTCCCTCCCCCAAATAAAACAAAAACAAAAACAACAACAACAAACAAGCACAAAAAACTTCATAAGTAAAGGTAGGATAGGTTCGGTTCCTCCATTTTTAAAGAAAATAAAAAAACAAACAGCACAAACTTCATGCGCAAAAATGTAGTACGCAACCTTCGATCTGTTTTCTGAACGTATGTGGACTAAATAAAAGGCGTTACACATATTTATCTACGAAATATAATTTAACTGAAAGTAGCTTTTTACATTTTTTTAAATAACTATAATCAATACTTTACTTTTCATATACACAGTAATGTAGTATTACGTCTTGTGATCCCCTCACGTTATTTGTTCGTTTATAATGAATTAAATTCAAAAATGGCTGCCTTATGACACACCCGAGGGTCTATTTTAAGGAAACAAAATCCCAGGGTACTCTGATTATTAGTGTAGAGTGGCTTAGTTTAAAATTACCGACTGCCATACCTCCATTTACTAAGGCTCTGTTTCCTGTGATATGTGAAACCAATGAAGAATAACTCGACCATGGAAATAACGGTTCCTGTGTGTACTGCATGCGGTCAAATCTTGTGAAAGAAACGGAAAACTTGTTTTGTTTTCTATTTTACTTAACAACTGGAGGAGTAAAGGCACATAGAGCATGGATCGATTGACTGCAAAGTCTCCTAAAATATATGCGAGTACTGCACGCTGACAATTTCGTTCCCAGCTTATTACGGGTTATCAAATCTTTCGTAACGTGGAGTAGGATTTGGCCATTGATTGAGATAATAACTGAAACTCGACTTTGACATTACATCAGGGAATACAAAGGAGAAAAGGAAGCAAGAAAAATTGAATAGAAATAATAAATTGCACCCATCCATAGAGGTAAAGAATTAAAATGAAAAGCCGATTTCTGTATAATTTACTCTTCCTGCAACTTATAAACAAGGAGAGGTAAATAAGGGCAAATATCAAATAGAACATGGTGAAATATTATTGAAAAAGATGTATTATGTTAGAGATATTGAGAGGGCTTTTACATTAACCGCCTCAGTTAATATGAATTGATTCCGATATTATTGTTGTACATTTCAACAAAACAGTTTTTTTTTGGATGTACTTTATTTCTATTTGAGACTAACAGAAAAAGATTAGCTAATAAACTCTATGAATGCCCAGATTGCTCTTGTGCACTACTCCACAGTATCATCTTAATTCTTCACAACAATGCGCATCACTTTAAGTATTTTTATATTTATCTTTAACTGATGTAGAAGTTTTAGTCATTTAATTGTGTTTCAATATCCCTTATATATAATAATTCATAATGTTTTAATCTTTTGGCGAAATTCTAACCCTATTATTTCTGCCGTAGCGAGTTCGTCGTTCCACAGCTGCGTCACTTCCCCACACGTAAGGTGGGGGTTTGGATGGGATAGGGGCAACGCCTGCTCCAATTGTAGTAATTTACACTAAATAGTTTGAGACTTACGTAACATATATGTATAGGAGGAATGAATACATGGTTTATACGTTTTGATGATTCAAAATGAAGTTTAAATAGAAACCTCCATATTTTACTTTAAAATGTCCTTAATCGATATTCGTTTTGCTGTACTGATCTACTTTTGCATCTTGATATGTAATGTGTTCATATATCTCTCGATATTTACTGTTTTTCAATCAAAGTTAGTTTGTGGCCTTACTTTTCCATCTTACAGTTATGATTCATTTGTTGGTAAGATTACGGCAAGACTTATGTCTATTGATTCAAAGTATTGGCTGAACCTTGGTACCTTGAACAGTCAACCTGTAATCTTTATGGTGTACAACTGGAAGAAACGTTGATCACAGAAGAATGTAATCTGGCTTTATTATTATTATTATTATTATTATTATTAGCACAGTACACATTTTTGATCATAGTTTCTCAGGTTATGATTATTATCGGGTTCATTAGGTATTTCAAAGTTATATTATACATTACTTCTGGAGATGGGTTTGTGTGCTACCTTGTATTTAAATGTCAGTGGACTAAGACGTCTAGATGGGTAATGATACGTTGAACTAATGTCAGTCCAATTATTGCCACATTTTTGTATCTTATATATTTGCAATATGTTTTTTTTAAATTATATACAGAAAAACTAGATAGAATGTTGTATATATTCAATAAACATGAATTCTTTACACGGTTGAGAAACGCTTTTTCCACCGGCCATATATTGTTTCACAGAGATTTTTGTTCGTGGCTTGCGAGGATGCTTTGTTCCAAATGAACACTTAAATCGTAAAAATAGAAACTGAATGGTATATTTACTGCATTGAACTTCCGCAATGATTAGCTTGTTTTCAATGTCAATCGGTATCTATGTCTACAATATCTCTGCAAATTCTAAAATATGTAATATATTGCAAATAGCTGATATATTCAGAACTTGGCAGCTGCCTTCGTATGATGCAATTCAATTATATATATATATATATATATATATATATATATATATATATATATATATATATATATATATATATATATATATATATATATACAGTAAACCCTGGTTCGAATGGAAAGTTCAATGTAATGAAATATCGGATACTAAGAATAACATCGCAAAGTAAAGTCCATTATAGCGTTTTATATAACGTTTTATATAATATTATTCCGCATTTAAAACGGAATTCAAATACAATGAAACCATTGGAATTTTTCCCCTTGTGCCTCGTTATATCCGGAGTTTACTATATATATATATATATATATATATATATATATATATATATATATATATATATATATATATATATATATATATATTGCATTGTCAATATGAGGTTATTATGTTTAAACACATCCGATACATAAGATAAGTTGATACTACAATATGGCAAGTACTAATGCTCAATGGTATTGTAAACACCGCATTGATCTCCTCTTGACAACTTTCCTGTTTTCTGCCTATCGCGAGATTTCTTTATATTAGATCACTTGTCTATCGATAGAATCACGACATAATTGCAAAACCGAAGAGTCTGAATGTCAACCTCAATCTATTAGCATTTCTAATAATTATACGATTTCAATCAGAATAAATGTAATGTGGAAATATTCTGTTATATTCTGTACATTACAATCCTGAGTCCACTTTAGTATTTAAACCATGTATTGTTACCTTCTCGTTCCTTTACTTAATCATTTTCGTTCAATCATGGTTTACGCATTACATTTGGCACTGCTTTACTTAATGCTAATATAATATGTTGTTTTAATGCAATGTGATCCACATGGCTTTCATCTTTCGTGGTTTTATCGCGGATATTTTATGATGTTTAGGTGTATATTCCTCTTTCCACAAAACACCAATCTACTTTCACTAGTATTATATAAATACTATTATCAGAATTTAGAGCACCAATCGCACATTCAGATTTATAACTTTAGCTTTTGATCTGTTTATTGGGTGTTAACCATTGTCATTTTATTTCCACCACTTCTTTCGTGTTCAGTATTGTATCTATAATCCAAAGATGTAAAAACAAAGAATGCAAATTATATGGTGAATAGCAGTAATTCTAAGTGCACTGGACCCAGAAAGGGAGTGTGTCTGTCACGGATTGATTAAGATAATTGTAAAAAAGACTGACAACGAACAGTGTATGAGCAAAGGCGACATCTATTTCTAAATATATAGTGATGTAGCCTTAGATTATATCCCGAATAATTCAAAATTCACAATGCATTATCTAGGATATAATCTACGGCTACATTACTTTATATTCAGAAATAGGTGGCGCTCTTACTCCTCCTTTTGAAGGTCAACATCAACTCGGCTACCATTTTATCATCGGAGTTCAAACAAAGGCGCGATATCCACAAGTTTGAAATAATACTTCTATTAGATCCATATACATGTACAGTTTCGTAAATTCAACGTTTTCTTTTGTGTTTAATGTTTGTCTTATTTGACTCTGTTTTGTAATTGCCTTTAACAAAGACTCGGCGAGAGTGGAGAGCGCCTAGGCTAGTGTTTAAAGAACTAAAAAAAAAAACGTTTCCACTATTGCACTATTCGTTGGCAGTTCTTTAATACACGCAAACATATATAAAATCACGTATTTATGGCACTTTTATAGCTTCGATTTTCCCCATCTGTACTAATTCTGTTTTTTTCGTCTCTCACACACCAAAATGTTTTCTTTCTTTCATTTAAACTTCAGTAATTCACGCAAACTATTCACGTTCCTTTGGTTCTGTCATCATTTTTTTGTTCATGTTTACCACAATATGTTTTACAAGCAATTGGGTTCAACCTAGATCCATTTTTTTGGTTATATTTTTAAGTTGATTGTGTTGTCTTGACTGTGACTCCACATTGAGATGCTCGTCAGTGCGTTAAGTTGTTTCCACTGTCTTTTATCGAAAATTAGTTTGAAAAAATATCGTTGAACGACTTTGAACTTTGCACATCTTAAAATTTTGGCCGTATTTAATCAGCATATTTATAAAACACATTCAGTAAGACCCTCTTACTACCTTCTAAAACGTAATTTATTGACTTTCTTCTTTTCTATAACAGTTCCATTTGAGCATGTAAATGAAGAAAGAATAATCTTTACCTAACCTTTACCTGCTACCATCTCTTCTGTCTACAGTTGTATCTTTTAGGCCTGAATTTGCTGCTATTTATCATGTCCAATGTAACATACCAAGTACCGCCTCTGTTAACATTTTATATCATCAGTTACGGTTCAATTTTTTTTCTTTTCTAGACACTTGTTTATAAGTATTGACTACACGAAAATTTTTAGGTCTGCTACATCATTCAAGGGTGAAGTACAGTATTTTCTGTTATTGCATCCAATTTGTGACCCGATTTTCATTACTTAAGTTAGCCATTTGCCATTTGTAGAGTATTATTTCTAGACTGTATACTGTAATTTTTACTTGTGTACATGTATTTTTACTTTCAAAGAAAAAAATACACATTCATAATATTAGGATGATCAAAATCCAAAAAAGAGTCTTTATGACATAATTTCTTTATTTTGTGACATAATTTCTTTATTTTATGACATAATTTCTTTATTTTGTGACATAATTTCTTTATTTTGTTTTCCTGTTTTATTAAACGACTATCCGTCCAAGTTTAATCCTTTTGCGAATGTTATCAATGGCTTTTTTTCAAAGTGCATGTATTAAGTTTCAGTCACAAGATAAAGTTCAAATGCCTAATGAAACCAATACTTACAAACGCATTAAGTACATTAAGTAGTTGCAATTAAAGAGACACAATCTGCGAACTTTGTTACCTTTTTTGTCTATATTGCTACTGAGTGATGCGTAGATCTGATACTGTACACTGTTTGAGACCAACAGAGTGGAACGATAACAAGATAAAGAATTAGGAGTGTACATAATACATTCGAGCGATCAACTGTATCGCAGGAATGCTTTTAAATATAAGACTCTGGCCGAACATAACACCAATCAATCAATCTTTATTTCCTCCATAAAGAGAGTTCAATTACAAAATAGAAAATAGAAGAGAGAGAGAGAGAGAGATACATTTAACAATTTACATTGAAGATTTCGGAAAACATTCCAGAAAGTCAGTGATACATATCACACTAATACGGATGAGGAAGAAGCAAGTATAATATCAATAGTTAGGAAATACATGCAAACATACAAAATGGCACATAATCTTTGTACATAAATCTATAGAAAAAAATTATTATTGGAGTACTGATCCATTAATGATAATGACTTTGCTGGGACTAATAAGGCCATATAGGTAGAGAGTTTTGGTGGGAGCTGATTTGGGAATTTTTGCTTTTGACACAAATGTTTGGTCTTAAGGCTGTGAAGTACATTTGTGATACAAGGACGAGAAATTGAAATGAACAGATCTGAAACTGGTGAAATCGTGTTTTGTCAAGTCAACTTTCAATGTCAGTTCTTAACAGTTTTAGCAACTGTGATTCGTCGTTACTTTGGGTAAGTTCTATGCGTAGTTCAGGTCCAAACTTGTCAAAGCGTTAGCAATTTGTCTTGTTAATATACATGATGTGACCACATGCTGAAGGAGGTCGGTATACTGTTGACCACATTTTTGACAGTGAGTAACGTTATGGCCTGGCTTTAATACCCACAGGGATGCTATAAACCTGGTTAATTTGCGTTCATAGTTATTCCTCGCAATGCAGTACGGATTGGAAGGGCGGATTTGTGCTTGTAAGTGTTGAAATCTAGAAAAATCATGATGTCTATTGATTCTGTCGCGCCAGGCAGTCTCTTTCTTTTCAAGTAAAGTCATGCTGACCAATTGTTTCCACTGAGATTTGTTATGGAAAATTGATTGAATAATGAAGTTCAGGAGGAAATCTGTCAGCTCATTCTTCTGAAGTAAATTCCAAATATCTGGAATAAAACCAGATTGTACAGATTGGGTGTTATCAAAATACATGTGAAGACGTATGAAGAATATTTGTTTGGAGATGGTGTTATTGGACATGGTGCAGAGTTTACCTAGGATGAGAAGTTTACGTCGATCAATTTCGGTTGTGATTCTTATTAATCCCAGCATTGACTCACGCATATCTGACCGCGTTTGTTCAGGAAATCCCTGAATTCCTTTTGCTATAAAATGTTGCAACTTGTACATAATACATTCGAGCGATCAACTGTATCGCAGGAATGCTCTTAAATATAAGACTGTGGCCGAACATAACAACGATGAAGCGAAATTGTGCTCGACTTGTTAGTGTTAACTTGTTTGCATAACCATCGCTTTTATTTGCACATTAGTTTGAATACTAAAAATGATAATAGTAATGAAGATTATAACAATGATTAAACGTCTGTTAACGATGAGTCAAATTGCACATTTGCTTATTAATTAGGATAATGGAATGTACTTTTTCAGTTTGGTGTGTAGATCGATTTATATGGCTTGTTCCATTTAGCATTTCATTTAGGCTTTGCGCAAGAGACTACATTATATAGCGGTGTGTATTCATTGTTCATGGTTTCGTTGGTACCTGGCCTAAATTGGCAAGTCAATTTCATAGGCTGGTAACTAGTAAATATGTGTCTTCCGATTGGTTAGTCAGTGGCGTCATTCGCACAAAAATTACAAGCAAGTTTGGAAACTGCCCCCTGAACTGCACTGATTGGTTGGAAACGACAAATCTGCGCGGTACAGCAAGAGCAAAAACATCTAAATTTTTTGCATCGCAGAAACAATCACAGAAGATTTCTTACTTTCACCAAGGATGAAGGATGATAGTCATCAGCGGTATTACGAGCACCGGAAGTGTGACTCAGTTGTCAGAGAATGTTCATTGTTTATGTGGGTGCAATCATTCTGCTATACATTGCATGTTTGATGCATCAACTGAATATTCCACTCTAGGGTCAAACGAACAGGTCATTCTAGTCTACTTTTGGCATCATCCTTTTTCGCTTGTATGTAAGTGAAAAGGCGAATACAAAAGAACCAAAAAGTAATCTCCCTGTTTTATCCTCGTGGATATTTCTTGTATGTTGTGCACGCACGCAGCCTAAAAAATGTCAGAGAATAAGAAAATTGAACGATAAAGTTAAAAACAATTATCAGATTAATGATAACTGGATTTAAATCAGCACAGACAATATAGTGTTGTGCGTTCTGAGGAGCACCTGTTTGCTTATATGTTAAACCTTTTTATATTGCTGAGTTTATGTTATAAGAGAGGTAACCCAGTGAATAATGCACAATGTAGGCCTCTAAGATTGTGACCCTGTTTTTTATGGGCTTCCGACTCAAAAGTTTGTTTACGTGTACAAACAGTACCGATGACAAAAGAAAACATACTTTACTACTTTATCCGAAGCAGAGACACACAACAAAGCAGGAAGGGAAAAAGCGATGAAGCGTATGAGGGAACGAAAGACTTCTTGAAGAAATATTATGAGCCCAAGAAAATTTGGAAATGGAGATCTACACCTTTAAAACATGTAAACAAAAATAAGGACAAGCATTGGATGAAATTGTAACTGAGCTGAGACGGCTAGTTAGGGACTGCATTTTCACGGATATATATGCTGAAATTCTAACGCAAATAATCCAGCACTGTCAGGTCAGATAGACTTCGCAGGAGAGCTTTGCGTCAAACTTCATAAGTTTCGGTGTTTTTCAAAACCGATCATTTCTATTTGGACATTGTGGGATTGCGGACTACATGCAATATTTACTGACCTCCGAAACTGAAGAACTTGACAACGTGGAAATACTCCGCACTTCTGAAACTGAAGATTTGACAATGGAAGTGCTCAAATGAGCATGGGCAACTTTACGTTTTGCAAAAACACATGTTAACACATTTTTTGCGAAGAAATTTACTCAGTTCAAATAACAATCAAGACATATATTAGACTGACTTTAGCAAGTCACCACAACTAAAAACGTAAAACGGCCAAATGTTTGGAACTATTTGTTAGCAACTTAACATATATTCCTGTCCGCCAAAATTGGATAGTATATTTTATATTATTGTAGGTTACAATTCTTATTTTTAGATTTTCAAATATTGCAACAGCGAACATAAATGTTGCTGTCAATGTTACTTGATTTTTTTATTATGCCATACTATTCTATCCAGTGTTAATGAATATGTAAAATGTAAAACTTATAAAGAAAATGAAGAAATAAAGAATGTGTGACTAATATTGGATCTTAGATAAGTTGATGTAACATATTTGTTTAATAAACGTAAACAATAGTGGCCGGATGGGATATAATGGAAGAGCTAGGAAAGGGACAATGAACATAGCTATTTTGCATAGGTGACCTAAATACGTGTATTTCAAACAGTGTTAAACCCAAGTAAAACAAATTAATCTTTAATACAGAATAATTCCTTCTTAGACATTGGCAGCCAAGAAAATAAAATTTTTTGTATAATACATACTTCGCAAATAAATATTTATTAAGATGAATCAGACGGACATATTTAAATGAAAAGATTATCTATTTCCTGTGTTCATTGCCTAGTTTTATTTTTAAATTCCCTTTTATTGTTTCAATTTCAGTATCTTTTCTTTATGTGTCTTGTACTTATACTCTCCGTGGACGCTTCATTTTTTAAAATGCAAAACAGCTCTGTCTAATACCAATCTTCTACTAACCCGTACACAGGCCACAAATGTGCGGACACATCTCAGTGCCATTGTAGTACACTTAGCAGTGCTCTGGAGGCGAGTCTTCCCGTAAATCCAGTTATCTTTCACTGGATAGAACACTAATATGACGACATGGAAACTTATAAATATACTCTCTTTCATTAACTTATCTACGTTCTTTTATGAACTTAATATTTCTCTATGCAAATTAGCTACTTTTGTGTCGGGTAGCTCCGTTACTATCTTGTCGGGTAACTACTTTGCGATCCTAAAAAAGTCAGTTCAAAGACAAAACGTTTAAAAGAGTGTTTTTTAAACTATGAAAAATACAACTTGAAGCATAATACAAAACTTCTAGATTGCAACATCTTCAGTTATATTTGACATAATTATTTTTTGCTTATATCGTCCGTTACGGAGGTCATTTACATCAATATGCCCATTGTATCTACAGCTATAAACCAAACAAACTTTCCGAGTTTTAGATGTTTTAAATGAATTAAGTACTCACCCAATTTTCACATGTTTACCGCATGTGGCTTTCGGCAGTTGCAAGTGTATATATTTGGGTCCAACTTTACTTTATTGTAGCATATTTTATTCCCACAGTATGCAATTAATAAATGTATCAAAAATCTGAATTATGTTACGCAGTACTAAAATGAAAACAAAATGTTAAATGTTAATAAAAACAAAACTGAGTCCGCAGACGGGGAACGGTTGTATTTCTTGCACCTAAACGCTTATTCCAATCATAGCATAAATTGCGACAAATACCTTTGCATGTGTTTGATTGATGGAATAATTGGTTATATTCATAGCAGTGGAGAGTTCCTTGGGATACATGATGTTAAACAGATAGAATCATTGGATACACCAAGGTTTGTTTCTCCTAAACTTCTGACATTCAAAACTAGACACAAACAGAAAAAAAGCGCCTTACTTTTGATTAACTAACTTGTTTTCAACAATAATCCTCAATTTACGAATAACTTCATGTTCTTATGAAGAAATGGCTTTGAGTTGAACTGCATACATTTTGAAACATTCGCAAAACATACCATTGTGCTTGCTTCTTTAAATTATTTGCCAACAATTTCGTCAATTTCTCAAAATACAGCTCCCCACACTGCTCGATTCAATGTCAGATATAAAGCTTCCATTTGTCGTCTCGTCTTATTGCTTCTAGTTTATCACTAAAGGTCTTTTAAACGGTCATGCAAACCAAACACAAAAACTGAGATGTCTTTTTCGGAAACAAGAACATCAAGAACAAAGCAATGAGCTGCTGCCCAATCTCGAACAGAATCATCTCTATTCGTCACAAAGCCTCGCCATTTAACATCACAGTAGATGCATATGCACTAACGTCAGATCATGAAGATGAAGAAATTGAAGAATTCTATCAAGAGCTACAATAACTGCTTGACAGAGTCCCTAAGAAGGACATCACCGCGGTTCAAGGGAACTCGAATACAAAGATAGGAGCGTAGGCCCACAAAGAGTTTCCTAGGACTTGTAGACGTTACGCAAACTGTACGTCAAACGACAGAGGCCTACAACTGCTGGAATTTTCCAAGCTTAGCGACCTGGTTGTTGCCACCGTACTGTGTCTCAAAAACCATCCAGATGATAGACTCAGCAAACAACAAATACAAGAGACAAATTAACTATATCCTCGTCAAAAGCAGATTCAGAAACAGCGTAAATGCACCTGATGAGTTTTCTGATAAAACGTAAGAAAATACAAACACCTTCAAACCCAAAGATCAAATATGACATTGAGAAGCTGAAGGATACCTGGTGCGATAAGCCTTTCATGCAAACATTTGTATAGGAGGATGTCGAGTGCCTCACAGGACGATTCAACTTGACAATGAATGAATTTATCAAAACACTTAGAAGGAAGCAACAGCTAAAAGTGCCAACCATCCAGGACAAGGTAGGAAACTCTCTAACTGAACAGTAAGAAATACTGTATAGATGGACTGAAATACTGTGTAGAACTATATACTAATGTACCAAGACGGGACCCACTTGTAACTAGTGTACCCTGCTGTATACTGATTGTGAGAAGAGGCTGAGGCAACGATCAATTCACTCGTGTCAGGCAAAGGAGCAGGCACAGAGAACATTCATGCATAACACATCAGAGCAGGTGACGATGCCATGAGTGACATTCTAACTCCAATAGTCATTTGCATTCGGAAAAAATGAAATGACCAAAGCCGTGGACTCAATCTCTCATCATAACACTGCCAAATAAGGGTAACATCCAACTCTGTTCAAATTATCGAGTCATCAATCTGATGTGCCATCCCAGCAAGGTCATTTTGAAAGTGAAATTGCTCCTGAGCAGACAGAAACCTAGAGAATAGGATGTCATTACCAAAGAACAGACAGGTTTCAGAAAGGAGGGAAGAAGCACTTCAGAGCAAATATTCACTCCTAGCTTGATTTTGAAAATAAATATGCGCAATATCAACTTAAACTGTTCAGCGTGTTCAGACGCGTCAATAAAGCTTTGACTGAATGTGACATGAGGTACTATGGGCTACCATAAGGAAATTTAATATGGACAACAAACTCACAATCACCCTAGAACTATACAGAAACCCAGAAAGTGCAGTCCGTCCACACGGTACATATGGTGAGTATTCTCAACACCAGCGTGCGTACGCAGAGGCTGTATACTGTCCCCTACGCTGTTTCACATTTTCTAGGAGAATATCATGTCAGAGGCCATTAAACACCACAAAGGAACTGCCACTATTGGAGGACGCGTCATCACAAACCTCCGTTTTTGCAGAAGACATCGATGGACTCACAGGTTCAGAATCTGAGTTTGTAGAGTTGACAACCGACGTAGACAGAGTTTCTTTAAAGTTCTGGCTGGAGATAAGTGTTGAAAAAACAAAGTTCATCATCAACCAATCAACCGTCTTAAAGAATGACATCTCGTTTAAAAACGAGAATGTGGAGGTTTAACACTTCTTCAAATATCTCGAATTTACCATCACAGACGAAGGAGGTTCAACAATAGCAGCAAAATGCAGAATCGCCATCTCCGTAGCTGCCCCCTTCAACCTGCAAATCGTGTGGAAAGACAAAATCATCAATACCAAAAACAAAGTCAGACTACTAAGGGCACTGGTACTGACAGTATTTCAATACGCACGGAAACAAAGACTTTAAACAAGAACACTGAAAGAAGAATAAGAACCCTTGAAACACGATGTTAGAGATACATCTTAGGCATCCGCTACACCGACAGCAACACAAAAGGAAAAGCGCGTAACACCATCCAGTCAGCCACTAGCGACCAAGATGACCTAACAATCATAAATAAGAGAAAGCTCCACTGCTTTGGTCACGTCATATGATCATCATGAATGGCCAATGCCACCCAACAAGGCACTGTAGTTGGCAAAAGGAAAGGAGGACACCAATGCAAGAACTGACTCGAAAACATCATGAAATGGACGGGCATGACATTTCAAAAAGCATCGCAGGCCGCAAAGGACCACAGTCTCTGGAGAACTGTAGTCAGAAGGACATCGGGTCCAAGGAAAGTATAGAATATGAAAAAGTCTTGTAGGGTCCTCTTGAATACTCATGCAATCCTTTTTCTTTAAAAACAATGTGACAAAATATATATTTATCAAACAAATGTAATTCTATGAGGGTCACAAGAATTATTGAATATCACTTGTAATGACTCGACATTGCGACTTATACGGAAAAATGTAGAGAAGCTGTTCAGGATCAAAAGAGTTAAGAAATTAGGAAACGAGAAGAATTTTAAATAAAGTTCTCTTAAGATTTCGTATGAATGATAGAAGAAGCTTTTAAAAAAGATATAAAATCTACTCAGAGCACAAGCCATTGTTGCAGTTGGTAGTGCAAACCCCATATCGTGACCCGGCAGTGTTGGGGTAAGCTAGGTCACTTTGTCTGGAAAGACGAGAGGAAATGTATTGATATTGAATACGTGGTAAACATCTTCAGGAGTGTAGCTAGGCATGCACAACAAGGAGGTCTAAGATGAAAAAGCCCCAGTGCCAGCTCTCTCTCTCTCTCTCTCTCTCTCTCTCTCTCTCTCTCTCTCTCTCTCTCTCTCTCTCTCTCTCTCAGACACTACAAAGGCTGGATTGTGCACAGAAAGCACGTGCGATTGTGTGTATTCCATGCTGTGCTACTAATCCTTTTACGATTTTCGCATTCGACTGAGGCGGCAATAAAAGAAATGCACTATATCGACGATGGTATGCATCGTATCGCGTTCCACCGATGACGGTACGCGATACATCGCATTCGACCAAGACTTTACCGAAAACTCACTCGAACGCGGCACGGCGCGCATCATCGTCGGTCGAATGCAAAACAACGTTTACCCACCTCCACCCCCATTTATCACATACATCTTGTATATTACCGGCTCGGTTGAACACGAAAATCGCAAATTAACATTTACTCTGTATTGAAGCAAAATGTAAGATAAACATTATCCCCTATCTATGTCAATGTGATTGGACGAAGCTCTGAAGAAACAAGATAACAACAACAACAACAAACTAAACAACAACACACATTTAAAGCATGAAGTATACTTTCTTTGACGTGTACATCGCTTTGAATAGTTAAGATATATTGACAATATAGATCATTTTCCATTGAATATATGACTAGTTAATCTACAAAAGATACCTTGTTTAAATAAAGAGGCAATGAAGATGAAACGAGCACAATCGCTTCATTCTATGAAATTGATAGAGCACAACAGTTGTATATTAAACTATCTGAATTGTCAGAAAATGAGTAAATAAATGTATTCCTTAACTCTTAGAATAAGAGGCAAAGTTAGAGAAAAAGAGAAAAGAATATGTTTCTGCTATTATAATGGGAAGATATACATACTATACATACATATACACAAAGCTGGCGTGCAACGGTGAATAAAATGGACCGACTGAGAGTATATTGGATATTGAGGCCATATTTATGTGTTGAAGATTATTCGCTCTGCTTAGACAAGCCTATTTTTTTAGGAATATATACTGTAATTTGTGAGGAGGTTACTTGATGTTAAGGTTAATTCAGGGCACATTGAGAAACTTAAATATGAAGATAGACTCTGTTCATTTTATGATCTTAACATTGTGGAAAAAGAATATCATTTTATTTGCTGTTGTCCAAGATTACAAACATTCGTGTGAAGTATTTACTTCTGTTTCTGTATTTGAACCCACGTGAAGATAAATGTTTTGATGCCTTGAGAAATAATCACAGAGAAATTATCATATCAATCTATAAGTTTGTACTCTTTAGCGGGGAGAAAGAAAACTATGATGACAATGTAAGTATTTGCACTTACTGTACTTGAACTTGTTATACTTACCTGATGTGTTTGTTTGTTTAATATGTATGTATGTAACTTGGACCAGTGGCCTGCATTACTGTATACAGTATTCTTTCCTTAGTTTCCATCTGCTTATCATGATATTGCCAATATTGGGGCAGTCTATATTAGTATATGAGAGAGAGAGAGAGAGAGAGAGAGAGAGAGAGAGAGAGAGAGAGAGAGAGAGAGAGAGAGAGAGAGAGAGAGAGAGAGAAAGGTGATTGTGATGTGATCCCTGCATCATATCAAAACTCTGTCATGCGAGGAAAAGATATAAATAAAAACATTATGCACAAGTTAGCATCCAAACCTACATATACATACAGGTTTGCATGTAGTATTTTTTATTGTGTACGATATATTTCATCGAATTAGTGATTTTTAATTTAAAATAAATACAAAGAAAGGAAGTAACTTCAAACATGAACTATGTACGAGTTCTGAGTGTAGAAAAACTATCAAATATATCCCAACTTTAAAATCCTAGGAGATATCTGGCAGAAATGTGCAAAAATAGGACTTTGGGCAAAAAGGTCAGATACTACTCTGCCCATCCCCTCAGATGGTCACTCCGATATGTCTATGCTCTTTTTCAGTTTTGTGTTTAACGGCATATTAACACTTTTTAGGCTATATGATACAGAGGCATGTCAAATGAAATGCCTTACCCAAGGACACACTGCGGTAGTCGATGTGGGTTGTCCAAGGTGTTAGTCGAATTTGGACTCTTCTGATAATGAATTCAACGGCTTAACCTAAGAGGCACCACGGCTCTACTCTGTCAGGAGAGGAGAAAAAGTCACTCTTAAAACAGAGGGAGAAACTGGGGAACGCAACCTTATACTTATGAATGTAATTTATACTTCCATCCCCACCCCCGACAGCAATTACCCGCCCCAAATACCTTGTATATAATTTTGAGAGAGAGAGAGAGAGAGAGAGAGAGAGGGAGAGAGAGAGAGAGTAGGTGTCATCGATGATCAATTTTAAATTTTTGCATGCATAGTCATAACATAATATTAAATTTTTATTCGTTATTAGCGATGATGGGATTTTACTAGCTGTTTAAACCACTCAATTCTTCTTAGTGTTTTATTACAATACCTACAAACCGTTTTTAACTATTCTCTCTCCCCCCCCCCCTCTCTCTCTCACTCTCTCTCTTTCTCTCGGCATACATATTTTGTAATAATTTGCATAATGTGCAGATTGTCCTAAAAATATTGATTATGTTAAAAGATAGTTGAATGAGAATGTACTGTAGTTAGTTTGCAGTGCCATAATACACCAAAAACCAAACCTCATTATAAATTCCATAGTCATAACTCAACGTGTGTCATCGATGATAAATGTTAAATTTTCGCATGCATAGTCATAACATAATTTTAAATTTTCATTCGCTATTGGCGAGGGTGGGATTTTACTAGCTGTTTAAACCACTCAATTCTTCTGCATATCGCATTTTCTATTCGTGTCTGTCTATATAATGCTGTATCTGAGACTGAGATACTGCAGTAACAAATGACGGAATATCTCTACTAGGATTAGTTAGTGATATTTTAGTGTAAATCAAATGTAAGTAGAATTTAATTGATCTATTATTCCGTTTAAGACAGTGTTTTATTACAATACATACAAACCGTTTTCCACTATTCTCAATCTCACTCACTCACTCTATATCTCTCGGCATGCATATTTCTTAATAATTTGCATAATATGCAGATTGTTCTAAAAAAAACTGATTAGGTTAAAGGATAGTTGAATGAGAATGTACTGTAGTTACTTTGCAGTGCCATAATACAATAAAACCAAACCTCATTATAAATTCCATAGTCATAACACAACTCTTGCTCATGACATTTGTCCAATGACTTGACAGATGTTGGTCTTCATGTCAAGAAAGTATTGTTTGATTGTCCAAAAAGAATCAGTATTTTTCACGAATTCTGTTCCGGAAGAGAATAAACTCAAACGCGTATGATAGGGTCCCGACAAACGCACTTGGGTATAAGCCAAGTCCAATGCTTTCGCATTCGTACCCTCTTCCTGGTTCGAGTATTATATCACAACAAATACGTGTCTTTAAGGAACAGATAACAGATTCGCGTAATGAATACATGAACTTCAAATGAGATGTGGTGGGGTAGGGTGAGGTGGAGTCATCTTACACAGGGTTTCAACCCTAGTGTGGGTAGTGGAGGCGTTGGAAACAAACTAAATGACAACGTACACTGGAAATCTGCCATCCTGCTTGAGTTATCAATTTAGTCATGTCTGTTCACATATACCAAACCGGAGACTACCATCATTATGCAGAGTTAACAGCAATCCAGCATTCGAAATCAAAACCAAAAGCCCAATCTTAAACACGGCTAAAGTTCATGTTATATCCCCTGGTTTTCTTTGACAATGAAAGAAACTGAAATTAAGATATCAAACCGTTACTTTCATATCCTCTGAAAATAAAATATCATGCTATTTTAGTGGTTTGGTGATTTTTCCATTAAAACGATACTATTTATTAGTTTCTGCGACAATTGGGCGCAATTAGCATTTTGCAGATTTTTCAGGAAATATGATAGCTAAACAAAGATGATCAAAGGAAAATCAACGGTTTTGCCGATCCTATAACAATACAAGCATGTGTTTACCCACTTGCATAAATGCATTTATGCATACATATTTCGTAATATTTTGCATAATATGGAGATTGTCCCCCAAATCTCAAGACAACCCAACTATTTACATAGTAGATACAGGAAACGTCTTCGTCGACAAAGATTAATTGACAGTCTCAATGTCTCAAACAAATGCCCAACATTGGTATTAAGTTGCTAGCGTCTGAAACTGAATTGGCGGATTCTTTTTCTGTATCCAGTTTAATCATCCCGCAGAACCCGATTCATATATCTGGTAATAGTTAATCCACGTGTTTCTATTTTTGGTATCTGACACGGTGTTTATATTTGTAATATCCAACATTGTTTTTGATCAAGTACTTAAAGTAAATCGTTCTACAATTTGGCCAACAATAGAGAAGGTACAGGAAAGTATCATAAACTCACAGTTTAACCTACATATACTGATCGGGATTACGGTGTCATGTGGATCATTTTGATATAAATCCGCAAGTATACGAGAAAGTCTTGGCCGAAGAATTGTAGTCTTTGTGCATTTTTATTTCTAGTATGATGTTAAGGGATCTAATTTGTAAGTACACAAATTAACTCTCAAGGAAATCTATGACCAATATTTGCAAGATGTACAACGCATGCAAACCACATCACACTATTTAATGACAACGAGAAGTCTTTAGATACTTTAAATCGCCATGATTTGGTCGTCATTGATAAGCGGTTTTGCTCTGTCTTTTAACAAACTTCTACTTGTTCTACTTTTGTCTGATTGACTGCTGACATGTTGAAGTGTATACCTGTGTATGGAACTTATTCATTTGTGTACCTGTTGACCACTATTGTTATATACATATATCTTACAAAATCCATTTCAAATCTGTGTGAGTACATCAAGGTGTGTATGGAACATGTTCTTTTGTGTACCTGTTGACCACTATTGTTATATACATATATATTACAAAATCCATTTCAAATCTGTGTGAGTGCGTGTGTGAATACATCAAGGTGTGTGTATGGAACATGTTCGTTTGTGTACCTGTTAACCACTATTGTTATATACATATATATATTACAAAATCCATTTCAAATCTGTATGAATGCGTGTATAAGTATATCAAGGTGTGTGTATGGAACATGTTCTTTTGTGTACCTGTTGACCACTATTGGTATATATATATATATATATATCTATATATATATATATATATATATATCTATATATATATATATATTAAAAAATCCATGTCAAATCTGCATGAGTGCGTGTGAGAGTATATCAAGGTGTGTGTAATCGATTGTATTATAACATAATCTGTCAATATGTTGAGGAACAAGTGGCATATGGGTCTTTTATATCCATATGTGTTATTCTCGTTAAATAAATAAATAAAAAATAATAGTAATAATAATAATAATAATAATTATTATTATTATTTTATGATGATGATAATTATTATTATTATTATTATTATAATTATTATTATTGTGTCCTTTAAGGAAGTAGAAATAAAAGTGTGGTATCTATAAAACCTTTACAACAGTGGTTTGTCTTTGGGATTAATCCAAAAAACCAATCAGATTCAACCGTTGAAATTGATCTCAAAATAGAGATTTGTATTATTTACCTTCAAAGAAACTGTACAAGCAATCTAAAGTATCTATCTCATGACGTTTATATCACTTGACATTGCAACAATAATCAAACATCCTGGGGCGACTTTGATATACCAAAACTGGGAAGTAACTGCTCAGTTTGATTCCTCTATCCGATACTTACTGATCACAGAGGTTTTGGAATGCTATGAGGTATTCAAATGTGCCGTTATATTACTTCAGCTGCAGTTTTATTTGACAAAATATGGGCAGGAAACGATATAAATAATTTCTTCTAAAATATACGGTATGGAACTATTTATTATCTAGGATGTAACCAAGATGGAATGGGACAACACTCCATTATGCCTTTTTATCGCACTTCTGAATTTTCTACATCAAATAATGATGATGGAATTTGATCTCCTCCATTGGCCTAAAGGTTTCTAAATTGTTGTTAAAAAAACAAACTAAGAAACTCAGTGTATGTGTATCTATCTGACCACTATTTCATTTTCATAAATATGTTGACCTTTTGCCTTTTGCATTCCCCTAACTCTCTCTAACTCTCTTGAATTGACAATAAGTTAGTGGCAACTAGCGTGAATCATGCATACTCTTAGTATTGCTGATTTGCTTATCTGTATCTCTTGTATTGTGCATTCTAGTGTTACTTGAAGCACGGTATTGACACTGAAACTATACGTGCTTATGATACTACATATAGATCATTTAGAGTTGTTTTCAATTCAGATGAAACAAAAAGATATGAACGCCGTATACTAGAATATCATAGACATCTCGAAAAAAGTTTATGATTTGTGGAATATGTTCTTTTTAGAATCATTTTGTTCTTGTGCTTAATTTGTAATAATTTGTTCTACCCAGTAAGGACATATATATGTCAGAGTAAATACACAGTGCTTCAAAACTCATAGGTTGTGTATAAAGACGTTATAAAAGACGTTGTAATATCTATGATCGATTAAAAAAGAAGCGCATGACAACTTCTAGCAGCTTTCTCTATGTTGGTAATTACGTGTACGAAAAGAAAAGCCACCAACCCCCCATCCCCTACCCCCTCTAAACCAATGTACATTATCTGTAAGTTTAGACTTTCTGTTTCAAGACCTATCAACATATTTACACGGGTGACAAATGTCATTTTACGTATTTTGAATGATTAGATTTATAAATATAATTGTTATATATATAATAAGACGTGAGAGCTGTGCATGAGGGACAGAAGCCACATATAGCGTTTTGATAATAGTGATAGTCATGTAGCGCATATAAAACCTACAAGTTCTTAACTCAAAGATTACTGTTTCACATTATTTATGGTGGTAAGGTAATGAATGATTTGTCATCTAACCAAAGGCATGACGTCATTTTCGTAATAGAGTGTGCACAATGTTTTGAAATTAGATATGTTTTTGTGTTTTCTAAGGTGTGCTCTGTAGTATCAATTACAAATAAGATCTTTAAGTTGATCAACGATGTAAATGCAAACTGCTAAAATGCGTACATGTGTCTGTAACAAATACATTATCAGTATGAATCACATATAATGTTGATAATTCAACGGTAACCTTAGTAAATGTAATAAACAGATTTGGTGACGGTATTGGTGTCTTACGGCACAGCAACACTTTAAAGGTTATATCATCAGAGTAAAGTATCTTACCCAAAGTACCCTACAGGGGGCCGATTCGGACTGATTAGATCGAATGAATTGAACCTGTGTCCTTCTGGTCACGAGTACATCGCCTTAAGCACCTAGTCACCGAGGCTCCTCTAATAAATAAATGTCATTGATATAGATATCATTATTTGATGCAGATATAATATATAGATATAAGTTACTTGTGCAATACTTCAAGCTGCCACATATAGTGGCAAGTATTACAGGTAGAGATTGCATGTGTTTTTATGTGCAGTACAATTGTATTGTGTATGTGTAATCAATATTGAAAGAAAAAAAAAGTATCTTGAGGTTGTGATCAGGGAAAGTGATAAGTTCATTATACGAAAACAAACCAAATGCCATACCTACCTTTGGGATTAGAATATCTCCCAGCCTTGACAATACAAAAGTTGACCTTTCTAAAAGCCAGAAGACGTACATTTCTGAAACACCTCCCTGGCTACTTAAACAACCAACAGTACTTTTTACACTACACGATGGCAAGAAATCGGAGACAAACCCTTCCATCTTTCATAATACTTATCACGAACTCCGTACCAAATTTAATAACTACACAAGAATTTACACTGATGGGTCCAAGGATAAGAAAAAGGCTGCTGCAGCCTTCGTTAGTGGAAATCACCCTACAAAAGTTCGCTTGCCAGATGGTGCCTCGATTTTTTCAGCCGAAATCAGGGCATTAGACCTTGCCCTGAAATATATCGAAAGCAAACATATTTTAAACTCCATCATCTTCTCGGATTCACTATCAGTACTTCAGTCACTTCACAGTAGGAAATTGGAAAATCCAATACTGACCAACATTCTCATGAAACATACCGAGCTGTGTACCTACCACAATATAGTGTACTGTTGGCTACCCAGCGATATCGATATTAAAGGTAACGAAAAAGCTGATCGCGCTGCTAAAATGGCCATATACCTGGAACCATCTGATTTTAAAATAACATACACTGATTTTAAACCTAGTATCAAAAAGTGTTTACTTAATAAGTGGCAGGCATCATGGAATGAGGCAGTGAATAACAAACTACATATACTAAAACCAACCCTCGGCGACTGGGCTCCTTCCTACAGAACCATCTGTAAAGACGAGGTAGCCACTGCAAGAATTAGAACTGGTCATACTTATGTAACCATTCCTACATCCTAAAGGGCGAAGACCCACCTGAGTGTGTTTCTTGCAGTGAACCCTTCACTGTGAAACATTATATGATAGATTGTTTTGATCTCCAACCTACACGTGATCGTTACTATAATGTTCAACACATGAAGGAACTTTTTGATACAGTAAACGTACCTTGCATTTTAAATTACTTGAAAGAAGTAACATCTATTCAAAAATCTAACTTCTGAGCTATCTCTGAATATTTTTAGAATATATGTACAGTCGTTCATCCTAAGAACTTTTACTCATATTCATTGACACGCCATTTACATTACCCGTTGATCGGGAAACTTCATATATTACACTCACTACTTCATCGTTTAGATTTTAATTGTTTGACTCTATTATCGCTGGTCGATAATGAGCCTTTTAACATTTGTGAATTATGGTGCGCCGTTAAACCACAATCAATCAATCAATCAATGATAAGTTCATAGTTTGACTTCAGCTTAATTCAAATATAACAATTCTCATAGGTAACCAGTGCATGACTATTCTATCGTATTAAACCGTCCTGGGAGAAAATTAATGAGCAACCCACATATACAGCCAGGCATTTTCAAATCAGGAACATGTTGTTATGTATATTGAATTTATAATATGTGTCCATGAGGTAAGTTGTACTTTAGTCATTTTGTAAACAACATATTTACTGCATTTGAGTTCAAGGTCAGACTTGTTTACGTATCATTTAGTACTTAGATTGGAATTTTCCATGGCTTGTGTGAGAAAAGTCACGTACGCAGAGGAAATTTTCCATTAGAGTTACTCATATTCTAGAACATTCTGTCACGTGACTTATGTTTATATATAGAGATTTTAGTGGACAATATTTCATACTTATTCAATGGTCAGTCTATGAAGAATGATTTTAATAATCAGATGTTTAGAGTTGTGTTGTGAAAATTCAAAGCAAATTCAGAGAGAGGAATTATTTATTTCAAATATTCATTGGAATTACCAAAAGTGCTCATTCTCATATTGGATTAAAACTTTACTTTGGGATTTATGTGAATTTATTCAAAGTGATTTTGGATTACATTATTCAGGCATATCAGAACATTCAAGACTGAAAGTGAAAATTCAAAAGACACCTACAGTAACGTGAATTAAAATCCAAATAATCCAGTAATCCTAAGTGTCCTAATCAAAAGTCCTAAATATAGAATGTTTTGAATGAATTCCAGTAGCCTTGAATGTCCTGATGTGTTAGTAATCTCTAGAAATAAATTGCTTGTTGATTTTACTTACATTGTTGGTTTCTCTTTCTTTCTGTTACATTATTTTAAGACCTAGAGTCGTAACAATATCAATAAGATCTTCTATCCAGAACAACCCAAAACAGTTATTTTCAAGGCCACCCAGATCTCTTATAAATAGAGATACTACTCAATCATTGCCAAGTAAACTCTGTGTTTTATGTTTTATGTTTTTATGTCCTTGTATTGTGATTATTGTTTTATCTCAAAATGTAAGCCCCTTCCCCACTCTTCTGTCTTTTTCATATGTGATAGTATATAGGTATGATAATATGTTTGTGTTTGAGCACTTCTACCTTTTTCCCTTTGCACTCCACTTTGACTCTATAGGGTTACAGGGATTGAAGGGGTTGTAGTTTTGTTTATAAAGGTAGTAGGGGATTGTAGGGTTATAGGTTGGTAGGGGATTTAGTTTTGTTGATAGGGGTTTGGTTTTATTTAGCACCGTTACTTTACATCCATCCCTTACAATTCTGTCTTTAATTCTATATGCTGGTCAGTAGGTGTGAGTGCTGGTTAATAATATTGCATGTTGGTCAGTAGGTATAGGTGCTGGTGATTAGGTGTAGTTGATGGTCAGTATAACTGTGTGTAGGTCAGTGAGTGTCAGTGTTGTTCAGATTACCTTTTCCCCTTAACCCAAGACCGTCCCTCCCTATCCATTCTATGGACATTTTACCCACCCAATTTTTCCTTGTCGACATACATTTTTCCTCTGTCCCCATAATGCCATACCATGTTAAACTTATAGACATTTGTAACTTCACATTTTTTTTTTTGTCGCCATAGGGTCATCTTATGTTAACCAATGGACGTTTTTAACATTAAATTTTCCCTTGTCGCCATAGGGCCATACCAATGTTAAACCTATGGACTAATGTTAAGTTCGTCTTGTCGCCGCAGGGCCATACGTCAAGATTGCGGCAGTAATGTTAATTCCTATTGTCGCCATAGAGCCATTATTGTCGTATTATCGCCACCCTTTACTACTATATGTGAAATCTTCAACAACTTTATGTAAATTGGACATTATACATTGGCAAGGATATTTCTTTTGATCCTTTAACTCATCAAAGTGTGAAGGCTATTAAGGAAAATAGTATTATATATATATATATATATATATATATATATACAGGTTTTGAATTTGAACAGGTGAACCGTGATAAAAAGTGTATACAACAAGAAGTTTGAATTTAAATAAAGCTACTGGGAAGATCAGTTCCTGTTAAACTGTTAAAAGTTAGGGCACCAGATTTAATAAACAAAACACTACAGTTTAGTATTTTTTCTGATCGTTTGAAGGAAGCACAAGTAGTTCCGATTGTCAAAAAGAGCAATCCTCTTGATACAAGTAACTACGGACCAGTTAGCATTTTATCCATTATATCCAAACTGTTTGAGAAATATACTGAGACCATGTTGGCATCATTTGTTAGAGATCATTTTTAACAAATATTTGGGTGCTTTCTGAAATGGCATGGATGCCAGGCTACTCTTTTACGTTTACTCGAAGACTGGAAGAAGGCTTTGGACACACAAAAAATATGTAGCTGCAGTTCTGATGGATTTTTCTAGCGCCTTTGACTGCCTCTCTCATGATATTCTCATTTGCAAGCTAAGGGCTTACGGTATGTCAATGGCTCAGTAAGTCTCTGATTGAGTTTTCTATCAAATCGTAAGCAACAACTTAAGATGCAGGTGTTTTAGTAGCTTGACTGAAATTCAAAAAAGGAGTGCCACAGGGGTCAATTTTCGAACCTTTACTTTTCTAATGTGTTTATGAATTATATCCTTTATTTTATTAAATATGGTTCTCTATATAACTATACTCATGACAACACTCTGTCCTCTCCTCCTCGGACTTTGTCACTCTAATTGACACACTTGAAAAAGAGTCCAACGTTCTGATTGACTGGGTCACTGTGAACATAATGCAAGCCAACCCTGAAAAGTTACAAGCACTGGCTGTGGGTTAAATTACATTCAGTATGAAACCTGTACTTAACATAAGTAATGCTGTCATAAACTGTGAAGAAAATGTAAAACTGCTAGGAATTGATATTGACTACCAACTGCAATTCGATACACATGTAAAAATCACTTGAAAGATTCTAGACAACTAACTGTTTTAAAACGTATTGGTCAGAAGTTAACACGACTCAACGAGCTGTGAAGTTTACATACCTTTATCCTATCCAGTATAAAATTCGTCCCCTTAGCCTGGCACTTCTGCAGTGATAAGAACACTACCAAAGTTGAAACTATACACGAGCGTTCTCTGAAGTTTGTATATGATGATTACACAAGCAGTTATCATAAACTCTTACTTAAGGGTAAAATGCCAACCCTGAATGTGCTTAGACTTGGGTCAATGGCTCTAGACACTTTTAAATTCTGAATAAGTTTGCTTCCCAATGTTTGGATGTCTCATGAAAATAAAACTACATCATATGGTAAAGAGTCATTTAGGTACGCAGCTGCCATTCTATGGAACAAACTACCAAATCATTTTAGACAGGAATCAAATTTCAATTTACATAGATCCTTAATTTTATCACGGAATGGTAAAGACTGTAAATGTAATAGCTGCAAATAATACCGTCCCCTCCCCCCCCCCAACTCTCCTAATGCCTGCCATGATGATGACAACTGATATATGTGTCATCGTTTGGTTTACTGTTTTGTCTTATGTACCATCAAGTGCCGTGCTATTATCTACATTTTCATTTCTTTTTTCAGTAAGGCCTAATTTGGATCATGACATGCTTTTAATCCTGACCGGTACTTCCTTTTAATTGAAGATACTTCGAGTTTTAATAGTTGGTCTGATTGGCTGTTCTTGTTGTTTTTTGTTTTTTTTTGTTGTTTGTTTATTTGTTTTGTTGTTGTTATATTTTTATTAATTTTTTTTTTTTTTGGGAGGGGGGGGGGCGGTAGGCTTAATCCGCACCTTAACATTCTTCAGGTCCTAACCTGTGCTTTGCTTTGTTTTAGTTACCTACAGACCAAATTTGATTTTAAATACTGCATTTGTTCAAGTGCTTTGGTTGCTTATATCTTAATGTTTGTGGTATGTGATTTGTCTCATTGAATTTATGTATTATGCTATGTCTGAATGTCTTCAAAATCATGTTGATTTAATGACTTTATTGTTTTATATAATGTTGGTAAATAGTTTATTATAGCTTTTGTTTAATTGTTGTCTTAATCATTAAGATCAGTATATAAATCTAATCTAATCTTATCTCATCTCATCCCATCCTATCTTATGTTATCTTATCTTATCTCATCTTATCTTATCTTGTCTTATCTTGTCTCGTCTTATCTTGTCTTATCTTATCTTATCTTACTTATCTTATCTCACCTCATCTCATCTCTTCTGGTTTCATCTTATCTCTTATCTTATCTATCCTATCTCATCTCATCCCATCTCATCTTAGCTTGTCTCATCTTATCTTGTCTAATCTTATCTTATATTATCTTATCTTATCTTATCTTATCTTATCTTATCTTATCTTATCTTATCTTACCTCATCTCATCTTATCTTGTCTTATCTTATCTTATCTTGTCTTATCTTATCTTGTCTCATCTTATCTTGTCTCATCTTATTTTGTCTCATCTTATTTTATCTCATCTCATCTTATCTTATCTTATCTAATTTTATCTTATCTTGTATTATCTTATCTTATCCTATGTCATCTTATCTTATCTTATCTTATCTTATCTTATCTTGTCTTATCTTATCTTATCTTATCTTATCTTATCTTATCTTATCTTATCGTATCATATCTTATCTTATCTTATCTTATCTGATCTATAATATAAACTTGTATAATTTGATATTTTGAGAAAATTAAATTAAAATTTAAATTTCAACAAAATTTAAATGAAAAATTGAAATTTTTTATGAACATATAAACAGTTGCAGCTTAGCAGCATTTAAATTTTCTCAGTATAACGTTAAGTAATATTTTCATATTGTGCTCACTTTTCGCAGCCTTATTTGTAATATTTTTCATTTAAAAGTCGGGGTGGTGGTGGTAGTCGGGGATTTATTAAAAATACATGAAGCCATAAATCTAGATGATTTTATATCTGGGGATCATTGACCCTGTTTATGATAGGCCCAACTAATTGAATTCTGCTGTTGCGCTCTGCATTTTAGGGGTAGAACAGAACAGAACAGAATGTTTATTCAGTACTTTAAGCCTCCGGCCCATAATACATATCAAAGTGAACAGAGTGAGATACACAGTGCGCCATAAACAATATTATAAAATACACTTATTTAGGTGTTAAGATTGATACTTTCCAACAATTCATCTCTTAGTTTAAAAGCAAAATACAGAAATTGTATATATATTCGTAATAACGATTATTTTCTGAGTGGACATTAGACATAAATTTATCTACAGACGGGTTCGTATAATACATTTCGTTGAAATATTTCCGTCTTAACTCGGTATAAGAATTACATATACATACGAAGTGGTACTCATCTTCTACAACCTTGTCATTATCTTTAAGACATAATATGTCGGATGAAGAGTTTCATAATGTTTTAGACGGTTATAAAGATTTTAGTTCCATAAGTAAAAAGAAAAAGGTTGGTAGGAACTCGGGGGGGGGGGGGTAACTGTATTTGTCAAAACATATCTAATAGAGGAAGGTATAGTGTCAATAATATGTACTGATATGCAAAATTTTGTGTTGTGTTACATATTTCCTCAAATTTATCAAATACTATTAGAGAGATAGTCCTCATATTTGTATATATCTCTCCGGAGAGATCAGCAATATATGACGATCCTAATGAAAATGGAATCGATTTGTTTATTGAGAAATTAGAAAGAATTAAATCTATATATCAAGAAGCCAATTTGATCCTTGCCGGAGAATTTAATGCTCGGATCAAGGATTTTCTTGACTTTATACCTGATGATACTTTGGAAAATATTTAAAATACAGGTGACATGTACGATAGCGATATTTTCTCACTTCCACGAAATACAAAAGATAGGGAAACTTATAACAATTTTGGTTTGTCTTTTGTAGAAATGTGTAAAATGTTCAATATACATGTACTTAATAGTAGACTTTTCAATGACAAGGATGGGAATGTAACATGCATTGCGAACAATGGCTTCAGCATAGTTGATTATGTTGTAGCATCTACAGAGTTGTTTCCCTTTATAACAAACTTTGGCATCGATGACAGAGACGAATCGTCCCATTTTCCAATCTACTGTAACCTGAAAATTTCGGATAAATTAAATAACTGTAGCAAAATTAATCAGATCTCAAGTGATTGTGCATATAATCAATTTGTCAGTGAAGATGGCACACAGGATCACTTTGAGAGCGATGACGACGACAATAATGGCCAATTCTTTCTAATGAAGGACACAAATATAGAAGCTTTTCTGCAACGTTCTGAGCAGAAATTTAATGAACATGTACAAGATATAACTTGATTTAATACATTTAAATATAATGTGCAAAAACGTTTGGGTCTGTATATAACGAAATTTGTGTTGAAATGCAGACAACTAAGTTCCAAGCTTCACGGCAGAGATTACAACCACTGTGGTGGGATCGAGAATGCGATAAGGCAAGAAAGGAAAAATGTAAACTCTTAAGAAAATACAGATTCACAAACCAAATTACTGATCTAGACGCATACGTTCACAGCAGAAAATTTTTCAAAAGCTTGTGCCAAGTGAAAAAATCATTATATGAAAAATCAAATAGAGATAAACGTGTACAATCAAGAAATGACCCAAATAAATTCTGGCAAGTATTAAAAGGAAAATAACATAATAAGGTAAATGTAAGCGAATCTAAAGTAACAAAGAATGACTGGTTTGTTTATTTTCATTCTTTATTAACGTCGAACAGAGATGATAATATTAATGACGAGGAAGGAACCCCAATAAATGAGCTTAACAGTTTCGAATTGAATAAGCCAACTACAAATCAAGAAATAATTGATAGCATTCGCTCTATAAAAAATAAAACTCCTGGTCCCGACAAGATTCCGGTCATTTGTTACCAGTTAACTTTACCATGCATTGTTACATTTCTGAATGTGCTCTTTAATAAGATCCTTGAAACAGGGGAGTTCCCAAAAGAGTGGTCAAAAAGTATCATTTATCCGATTTTTAAGAACGGGTGCATGAATGACCCGAGCAATTACAGGGGAATCTCCCGAATAAATGTACTATGTAAAATATTCACATCTATATTGAATAAACGGTTGTATAGGTGGGCAGAAAGTAATAATCTAATAGACGAATCTCAGGCTGGTTTTAGAAAACACTACAGTACCTGTGATAATATATTCAGTTTACAAGCAATTGTTCAGAAGTATATATGTAAATCTGGCGGTAGATTTGACTGTTTATTTATTGATTTTTCAAAAGCTTTTGATCGTGTGCAACATAATAAACTATGGTTTTCTCTTGTACAAAAAGATATTGATGGAAATATCTGACAAGTTTTAAAAAATATGTATTGTTGCTTAAAAAGCTGTGTACGAACACCAAATGGATTAACTAAATATTTTAATTGCAACGTGGGAATAAGACAGGGATGTGTTCTAAGCCCAATTCATTTTAGTCTTTTAGGGGTAGAGGTCGTTAGCAAAGGCTAATGCTAGATACGAGGAGCACTCTAGTGGTAACAGGAAATGTTACGTGTTGAGAAGTTCCAACAGTATACAGTAGTGGGAAGATTTACGATCTGTGGGATAAAATATGTGATACATTGCAATATGCATACATGCAATTTTAAAAAGCTGTTATATATACAGTAGATTAAACAAAATATGTAAATGTCATATCATAGAAGTATAGAATTTACAATTGTGTAAGATTTTGTAAGGTTGACTTGGGACGATTCCTGGACTCTCGTCATATACGATGAGGATAACAAAGTCTAAAAAATGAATAAATAGGTGATGGTTATTATTAATAAAAACTCTCCCTCTGTAGGAGACAATGCATTTTGGTTAGTTTGTTTTAATCTTAATACAAGAGCGGACTGAGGTTTAATATTTTAAAAATCTACAATAGTTCCAAGTTGTTTCTTTGGACTTTCCCTGATTTCAAATTCAAAATCCCCTGACTTTTAGCTTAAGTGAAAAAGTTTACCTCATTCAGTCTAAGTTCCTTGACTTATCCTTGATTTTTTCAAAATTATAGGTGGTTTTTCCTGACTTTTTTTCTGAGTTGAGGCAAACCTGATTAGAAACTTGAGTAGCACCATAGAAGCATTCAGTGAACTGAATTTTCTCCTTACTTATTAACAGGTCCCACTAGTGCGCTCGTTGATTTGGCAAAATTACCTTCTGTCAATTAAATAGCATGGGGTAAAACTCTGAAAATGATGACGACAGGCAGGGTTTACAAAATTCAAGTATCGCCGAGTCAGCCCACCAGTCAGGCAAACTGTCAATAATCCGCTGAAAACTTATATCACTGGCTAGGAGTAAGTGTTCTATCCTAAACTCGTGTCGTCTGGCTTATCGGAGGAGTTCGGGCACATTCACAATTGCCACTAAATAACATGAACAAATTCAAATGGTCATAATTTCACAATTTCTCCTGAAATTTGTGTCCAAATTGTCCAAATTGTCCATATATACTACGAATTCGATTTTCTTTTAATGAAATCTTTTGCCTCAATAAAGATTCTGAATTTTACATAAATGGATATTGTAATTTTTCTCAACCATTGTGAAGACATTATTTGTAAAGGTACTGTTCAAAAATAGAAACTTATTTTCTTGGTGATTGCAAACATGAAAACCATACACACATTAATTCTGCATATGGTGTATGTCTACTATAAACTTTTTGGTTTCTCTTAGAGAAGTTCTGCTCATAAGCAAAGACTTCAGAAACAGAGAACCAGTTTAGAAATTCCATAGTTCACTCACGCCATATAACATGCAAGAGTGATGGATGAGTTCTATGGTACTGGAAGGTGGGATACTTCTCACGTTATCAAGGGATCTTATTTCAAAAGATTTTTCTTGGTATTGCGAATGCAGGACAAATTAGACTTGTTGTTAAATTTTTATTATTTCTTGCACCTCTAGTATTTAGAAATTGTAAATTAACAGTGACAAAGTATATTTGTCAACACATGTATACTTATTTGGTTATCACAAAATTCTCAGGTGACGTATGGTAGAGAGGAACGATCCTTGTACAAATAAATTATGATATTGCAATTTTACGTAAAAGTTACAAATGTCCATGGCTGTCGTAAAATGTAACAGAATAAAAAGGATTTTAATATTTCTAAAACAATTTATTTTCAAAAGTTTGTTTGTCTTGTATTTTATGAATTTTACAAAGGCTAGTGCATCCATGGAAACTTACGAATCGATCAACGGAGTCAACCAGTCTTGTTCCAATTTCGACACCTACGGTTACAAAGGACACCGGTAGTTAACTTCGGATACGTTAATACTGTAAATGGCAACATCAACTGCCATTATCCACTTGTGATCACGAAGATTGTATTGTCGATCATTACTGTTCATTTTGACATTGGCGGACAAGAGTTGTTATAGAAGATCAATTGAAACTGGTGTTTATTTGTGAACTTGCGCAAAGATTTTGGATTTGACATATTTAAATAATGCGCGATTTCACTTGAGAGGCTTTTCAATTCACTGTGTCCTCCTGTGTGCAGAGTAAGTCAGCGAATACTATATGAAAGTGTTCGTCAGTTTGCAACAAGAATTCCTGCCTAATTGGTTAAAATCTTCTCCAAACTAATGAATTCTTAGCAGAGTTACTTGAGTAACACCACGTATAGTTCAAATATCGATTGAATTCGATGGGTAAGCGCTTACACTGCAATCGAAATGGTCCAATCTTTCCCATGCACCTGAAAAGCTTTGCGATATCTTATTGTATGAATTAATTATTACGGCTTGAGGAACCAAGATTGTAACAGAAATCTCTACAATTATAAACTGTGTCATATATATCTACTGAAGGAGAAACTAAACAACATACATGTAGAAAGAAGTTGATATGGTATAATGGTATGCGCAGCTGGTTCACATGTGTCGCAATAAAGTTACCCAGTATTCCACAGGAGATGAATTTGAATCTAAATATACACCGAAGCGAGAGGTTAGTAGGAAAGAAAAGATACCAAAAATCCAGGGAGTAAGAAGGACTTACAATCCAAGTTTGAAGACAATCAATCTAGGTTACACTCAGAACTTGTCATAGACAAAATATATTGTCTAGTGCATAACTGTCGTTGGTAATTCTCTCCTGCATACTGATGTAAGCCTATCAGGGTGGAGATTCCATCATAAAATCACTTCCGGATCCACACTCACTATTGAGAAAGTCTAGTTTGATGCTTTTAAACTGCGTTTTGGTTTCGGCGTCGTTTACACTGGCTACCAGTTCTGTTCCTATACATGTCATGTTCAGCTCCAATCTCCATTTCTTGTCTTTTGCAGCCTCAGGGAGTTCAACTTCCAAAGTCCCACAATAATCTACCCCTTTTTCATCACAGTATACAGGGTTCTCCTTTTTGCTTTTGTACACCTTCCAAAATACTCGACGGTCCTTTGGGTTTATGACAATATAAATATAGTTCAGAGAGCTCTTTCCGACCGTCACTGATTCTCCAATTTCAAGATATTTAGCAAAAACATTGCTTACGTACTCCTTTCCACCCATTATCTGCTTCCTTTTGCTGTCATGAATCTTTTTGTTGAAGGCTTTTCTGGTGTGGACGCCGTATGTCCATGGAGAAATCCGTTCAGCAATAATATCTGGATTATGCCCAAATATCACAGATCCTTTTAAAACTGACACACCGGCTTCAGGTGGTACAAAGACAGTCTTTTTCTTGAAGGAGTTTGTGATTTTTTTAAGTACAACCCGTGATTCTGCAAATCCACCAACCAACATAATAGTAGCAATTTCGCCCAGTTCTTTCTTTTGCAGGAGACTGCTGATGTGGTCTGTAATCTTATCAATCGCAACATCAAAGTATTCTTCCATCTTTGAAGGATGTATCAGAAGGTAATTTCCTTTCACCACGAGTTTATTACCGTGCTTCTTTTCGAAAATTTCAGCCAGATTTGGTGTTTTTGTTATCGTAAAGAAATCTGGAAGGTGCAACTTGTGCGTTTCAGTTTCGCCTGGATGGAACTTTTTTTTCTCATCCTCAAATGCATTTTCGAAGATAATCAACCCATGCTGGTCCTCCAGAAGACATTGAGAAAAGAGGCCCTCTCCTACGGTATCCTTAATGCTTTTACTAAAGGCTTCATTTACCGATGTCCCACCCCACGGCCCACCAGAGGCTGCATACACCTCCTTGAGCTTACCATCTGTGCAAACTTCGTGAATAGTTACGTCGACTGTTCCACCTGCAAAGGAGAAGAACCTCAACACAAAGGAAACTGCTTAATATTTCAAACTGTATAATACGATGTAGAGAGCAAATTTTGCCAAACAGAAACAGTACAATAATATATATATATATATATATATATATATATATATATATATATATATATATATATATATATAGATATATAGATATATGTATATATATACATCTGTGTCTGTGTGTTTCAGTTAATAATGTTGATCTAAGAAAGTCATACATACATACATACATACATACATACATACATACATACATACATACATACATACATACATACATACATACATACATACATACATACATACATACACATGCATACAGGTACCTTCATACAAACAAACAAACACACACAAGTAGATACATACATGCGTGCATACATACATACGTATATACTTTTGTAGATTCATACATAACATATATACCGACACGACTTACATACCAAACTACCAAATTACATTTCCTAAGTACGTACTTACGTACATAACGTACGTGTATACAGACACAACAATACCTACATACATTACCTACCAGCAATTCTGCCTTCATATATATATATATATATATATATATATATATATATATATATATATATATATATGTGTATATATATATATATATATATATATATATATATATATATATATATATATATATATATATATATTTCGTGTCATTCCCAAGATAATACAATACCTCCTAAATCGAGGACCATATATCTCTCCCCCGGATCGAAAGACCGAAGAACGGTTACACCATCTCGCACTTCTCTCCTGATCGCCTGCTCTTTACAATATACTGAAGCGACCTCAGGTTCCAGGGCAAGTGAAAGATTCTCCCCTTTTATGCCAGCCTAAATCAGTTTAAAAGTGATTACTTTTATAATTTCGTATTAGTGGGTTGATGCAGAAAAAGAGCACACAAGTACGCAGCCAGTACTAGTAGCAAATGTTTGTATATTTTATTTATCGATCGATTGATCGTTCTATCTATCTCTTTTCTGTTGGTTCGTGAGGATATATAAAGAATACGGTATTTCTGTTATGTTTTTGACCAAATAACAAATTTCTTCGATATCTGACAACGATTTTTGCTACCTGTTTTGATCACATGATTTGCAAAAGCTGAAATGGCCATGATCGGTAAACCAATCAACAGTATATGAAACTGAAAGGCTCAAAATTTAGGTTTCTGACAATTTTGCACTTCGAGTGCTCGAATTAGTAGTAAAGAATGGTTCTCTAATGCATTTGTATTTGATTTTTTTTTTTTTTTTGGTGGGGGGGGGGGGGGAATCAGACTTGATGCAGAAATACCGTTATACCAGGTCCCAAATGTCAGATAGCAGAGATCTGACACCACTGCTGAACATTTTTAAGTTTTAGTCTTAGCTAAGACTTAGCTCTATAGTTTTCAACATCACTAAAAGATAATAAACGACTTGTTGTCAGTGGGGAACCCCAGTTACATAGCGATAAATACATAATTATAATCTTACTGCCTATTACATGATGCACTTTTGAAAAAAAAAGTTAAAAAGAGTTATCAGCACGAGTAGGTTTGGGTATAGAAAACGCTAGTTTCGGCTTGCCCGGACTGTATTTGGATACAAGCTTTGCAGATATCAGTCTGAGGGAAAACACAGTAATACCTGCACCTTTTCTTACAATATTGTTCCTGGCTGATATAAATTTTTGTTTTGTTTACCTTAAATATGTGACTTGGCATGCTTTATTTTGCGTTGTTTTTCATATTGAATTCAATCAGCCTTTGTCAACGCTCAGAGCACTGTCTTGTGCCCCAAAATTTGAAGCGTCTCGTTTTCGTTTCACTTTGTTTTCTTCCCCAGACCCTGATTTGGCTTTTCATTGCTTATCAATGAAAATCGAAGAGGGAAGGTGCTAAGAAAACGCATGTGTAAACAAGAATTTATCTTAATTATTGTATCCATTCCAAGGAAACTGAGAGGTAGTGAAATGTCATCATACATGACAACAAATTGTATGAAGCCAGATAGTGTGCGTGCTAAGTAAAAGAAGCTTCGTTTGTAGCGGTGTTTTGGGGCTGAGAGCCTGAGAACAGAAAGAAAAAAATAATTGAAATAAACTACATGATGCTGGCAAGACAAAATACTTAACACATCTTAGGATATAACAATTCATGTTACTCTTGTGCGATCAGAATAAATCACTTACTCTCAATCCACTATAGAGGAATATTAAATCTATCGGCAGCTTAAGCGTTTTTGAACCTTAATTTTCGAGTTTATGGATTCCATTGGTACATTTTGTCGCAAAACGTTTTCACGAAATTTGTATCACTGCACAGCATCATTAAGGTTCTCAAATTTAATTAACTAAAATTCAAAGTGTTGTACGCAAAACAAACCATTTCAGCGGCATATCTCATGAACATCTTTGCCGAGTCTGACCATATTGCTGGCACAGTTAACACCCACCAAATGTCCGACCTCGTTACTTCCACGCCATGCTCAGTTTGTATCTGCAAGAAAAAAAAGTATAACTTGAAACATCTCAATAGTATACATGTAATGCGTTGCTGGAAGGGTATAAGTCGTATAAAAAATCTAACTTGGACTGTCTCAATAGTATTCATGGTATCCTTTGTTGGAAGGGTATAACTCGGGTGAAAACCCACCTGATTAAAACCATTTAATAATATGCACAATATACGTCACTATTATTATTCTTATCATGTTTCAGAGTAATCGAGCACACACTCAATTTAATAAAGGTCATGATAGATTTTAGCAGCTGGTAAAAAAAAAAACTCTTGACATTTCCAATCTAACTAATGAACAACAGAGTGAAAAATAAAGTATTGACAATTAAATATTAAAATGGTTGTAATATTACATAATATTTTGTAAAACAAAATTAATTTACAAAATTGGTATTTTCTTCTTAGGGACCTTAATCTCGGTGCGGCTTAATCTAACAAAAGCCGTATGGGTACTCGGTGTTACGACGCAGAAACGAACGAAGAATCGAATGGATGGATGGAACGACGGATAGCATGGACTAAAACTATCCACTTCTGGAATATTTATTGACAGGAACATAAAAAGTTAAAAAATACTCATCTGAACAAGAGTGTTCATGCTGTCTTTAGGTTCCTTGGCTAAGAACCAAAATATAAAGTAGTCTTTTGATGGAATGAACTTTATTTAAAATATTTTTGCTATATTGTAGCAATATGAAAATGCACTATACTTATTAACATGGGTCGTAATCGACAATTCAAACATATATTCTTTGCTTAGAAGAAACTGAAATACCCTAAAATCTCTTAAAACAGTCACTCTTAGCAGGGAGCTATTGAACATATAGTTTTCCGTTCTTACCGTTTCATGAATATGATCTGCAACAGCTTTTATTGCCTCAGTAAATACGTCACAAGCTTTCATATGCTTTCCATTGGCTGCCTCCAGCTCTGTTTCTCTCGATAGGTTCTGAGTAATACAGATGACATCATGTACAATTAATAGAACAAGTTACAGTAGGTCCTGAGTAATACAGATGACATAATGGACAATCAATATAACATGTTACAGTAGATCATGAGTAATACAGATGACATAAAGGACAATCAATATAACATGTTACAGTAGATCATGAGTAATACAGATGACATAAAGAACAATCAATATAGCATGTTACAGTAGGTCCAGAGTAATACAGATGACATAAGGGATAATCAGTATAACATGTTACAGTAGGTCCTGAGTAATACAGATGATATAAGGGACAATCAATATAACATGTTACAGTAGGTCCTGAGTAATACAGATGACATAAGGGATAATCAGTATAACATGTTACAGTAGATCATGAGTAATACAGACGATATCAGGACAATCAATATAACATGTTACAGTAGATCATGAGTAATACAGATGACATAAGGGATAATCAGTATAACATGTTACAGTAGGTCCTGAGTAATACAGATGATACCAGGGACAATCAATATAACATGTTACAGTAGGTCCTGAGTAATACAGATGACATAAGTGACAATCAATATGACATGTTACAGTAGGTCCTGAGTAATACAGATGACATAAGGGATAATCAGTATAACATGTTACAGTAGGTCCTGAGAAATACAGATGATATCAGGGACAATCAATATAACATGTTACAGTAGATCATGAGTAATACAGATGATATCAGGACAATCAATATAACATATTACAGTAGATCATGAGTAATACAGATGACATAAGGGATAATCAGTATAACATGTTACAGTAGGTCCTGAGTAATACAGATGATATCAGGGACAATCAATATGACATGATACAGTAGGTCCTGAGTAATACAGATGACATAAGGGATAATCAGTATAACATGTTACAGTAGGTCCTGAGTAATACAGATGATATCAGGGACAATCAATATAACATGTTACAGTAGATCATGAGTAATACAGATGATATCAGGACAATCAATATGACATGTTACAGTAGATCATGAGTAATACAGATGATATAAGGGACAATCAGTATAACATGTTACAGTAGATCATGAGTAATACTGATGATATAAGGGACAATCAGTATAACATGTTACAGTAGATCATGAGTAACACAGATGACATAAGGGATAATCAGTATAACATGTTACAGTAGATCATGAGTAATACTGATGATATAAGAGACAATCAGTATAACATGTTACAGTAGATCATGAGTAATACAGATGATATAAGGGACAATCCGTATAACATGTTACAGTAGATCATGAGTAATACTGATGATATAAGAGACAATCAGTATAACATGTTACAGTAGATCATGAGTAATTCAGATGATATAAGGGACAATCAGTTTAACATGTTACAGTAGATCATGAGTAATTTCAATGACATAAGGGACAATCAGTATAACATGTTCGAGTAGATCATGAGTAATACTGATGACATAAGGGACAATCAATATAACATGTTAGAGTAGATCATGAGTAATACTGATGACATAAGGGACAATCAATATAACATGTTACAGTAGATCATGAGTAATACTGATGACATAAGGGACAATCAATATAACATGTTAGAGTAGATCATGAGTAATACTGATGACATAAGGGACAATCAGTATAACATGTTACAGTAGGTCCTGAGTAATACAGATGATATAAGGGACAGGCAATAAAACATGTTACAGGAGGATCCTTGATATATATCAGATTTATTAAACTAGTTTATTTTATTTAGCGATCTCCTTGTTTGCAGTGTCATATTGTATAATTCAATAATATTAGGTTATTTCTTGTCTAATGAATTTTTGAAATTCTATTCATCACATAAAGTTTACTTATACAAGCGTCACAATATCTCTTCATAATAATTGTTCGCCACCCTGTGACGATACATTTTGTAAAGTCGTATAACAATGTCATAGAACGATGCAAACTGTTTAATAGAATTGATAAACTGTCTCAAACTTGTATTCATTTGACATAAAAAGTTATAAAACTCGTTTCAGAATGCAATATGCCACTCACTGCAAGCAGCTCGCAGCGTATACAAATAGTTAGGTCGTTTTATATATTTCATTATACATATTTTATTCTCGCAATCTACCCAGTGTTACAAATACAAACTAATATTTCATATCAAATGAGCATTTGTGTAAGAACCTCTTTATCAATTAGTGCCAAGATTCGATTTTGTTATTGTTCAAAAATGTAAAGCTACCTGGCAAATATCGGTATAACAAACAATAACTAACTTGACTTAAAACATCTGTTATTGTCAAATATGCGACAATTTCGTATTGGACACGAGTTATTTCAATTTTATTAAAGCCATTTTCTAGTAGTATTCAATTATTTAAATATGGCTGACTTGAAATCAAATTAACTTTATTAACAATATTTTTGTCTTCAAAGTTGTTTAGTTATAAAACAAAACTCAAAGGATTTTAAAATCAGATTAAAGTAAAATGTTTTGCTTACTCTGATTTTGATTAGTTATAAAATCACAAGTATTTCACATCACAGTAGTGATTATTGGAAGGATATTGTCAGATTGTCATAAGTAACTTTTTACTCAATGCAATTAAGGTGTTTTTCCTTCTCGTCTTCTTTTATTGACTTTTTTTTGAACAAACTGTAATGTATGATGTAATATTATACAAAATTTAATTTGCAAACATATCATATTCATACAAATAAAGTTCATGGCGTATTTACTCGGCTGTGAATGGCTAATTGTAGGCATCAGTTTTGACGCAGCGACTGCAGCAGCAGTGTCAACAACAATTACTGCTGTTAAGGTGCTGTGCGAAAGTTTTTTGAAAGTCACATATCTTGTACATCGGCAGTCTTAATTATTTGAAACTCTGAGATGATATTACTAAATGTGTAAAGTTTGTACCCTGATATTCTAGGAGTTCCTTTCTTGCCCGCATGAGTGATATTACTAAATGTGTAAAGTTTGTACCCTGATATTCTAGGAGTTCCTTTCTTGCCTGCATGGGTGATATTACTAAATGTGTAAAGTTTGTACCCTGATATTCTAGGAGTTCCTTTCTTGCCTGCATGAGTGATATTACTAAATGTGTAAAGTTTATACCCTGATATTCTAGGAGTTCCTTTCTTGCCCGCATGAGTGATATTACTAAATGTGTAAAGTTTATACCCTGATATTCTAGGAGTTCCTTTCTTGCCCGCATGAGTGATATTACTAAATGTGTAAAGTTTGTACCCTGATATTCTAGGAGTTCCTTTCTTGCCTGCATGAGTGATATTACTAAATCTGTAAAGTTTATACCCTGATATTCTAGGAGTTCCTTTCTTGCCCGCATGAGTGATATTACTAAATGTGTAAAGTTTATACCCTGATATTCTAGGAGTTCCTTTCTTGCCTGCATGAGTGATATTACTAAATGTGTAAAGTTTGTACCCTGATATTCTAGGAGTTCCTTTCTTGCCTGCATGAGTGATATTACTAAATGTGTAAAGTTTGTACCCTGATATTCTAGGAGTTCCTTTCTTGCCTGCATGAGTGATATTACTAAATGTGTAAAGTTTATACCCTGATATTCTAGGAGTTCCTTTCTTGCCTGCATGAGTGATATTACTAAATGTGTAAAGTTTGTACCCTGATATTCTAGGAGTTCCTTTCTTGCCTGCATGAGTGATATTACTAAATGTGTAAAGTTTGTACCCTGATATTCCAGGAGTTCCTTTCTTGCCTGCATGAGTGATATTACTAAATGTGTAAAGTTTGTACCCTGATATTCTAGGAGTTCCTTTCTTGCCTGCATGAGTGATATTACTAAATGTGTAAAGTTTATACCCTGATATTCTAGGAGTTCCTTTCTTGCCTGCATGAGTGATATTACTAAATGTGTAAAGTTTGTACCCTGATATTCTAGGAGTTCCTTTCTTGCCTGCATGAGTGATATTACTAAATGTGTAAAGTTTATACCCTGATATTCTAGGAGTTCCTTTATTGCCCGCATGAGTGATATTATTGTGAACCATGTTAAGATACTGTGTTAACCTTTGGTTTCATTTGGTTGATTTGCTTCAACGGCACTTTTAAAAAGTCATTGGCTATATCATGCTGTGGAAAAGGGTGCTAAGTGCCTTTCCCAAGGCCACACCAAGGCAGCCGACTCGGGCTGGCCTGAACGGGTTTTGAACCCGCAATCCTTGGATTACAAATCCGCTGCTCCACGTGTTACATTTTGTGAAAGTCACATATCTTCTATATCAGCTCCATTTAAATGAGAATATGTGATAATATTACTATATATGTAGCGTTTTTGCCTTGATATGTTATGCGCTTCTTTCTTGTCTGCTTAAGCAGTAAATTATATCATAACGCCTTTCACAGACAATACACCGCGTTCCGCGGAACACTTGTATATACAGGTTTTATTCTGTTTTGATAATCATTCTATTTCCAGTTTAACTAGATTAAGATTATATGGTTGACTAGTATAGATTAACTGTGCAGATTGTTTTCCACTAATTTGAAAAATCCAGCTCTCAACATAAACAATCGTCATTTTTGTCGTCATTTTTCACAGGTGAAAAGTATCCAACATTATTTCGAGGAAAGGGATATAACACATAACTTCGCTTTCAAAAGAGGGTATTAACTTCTCCTTGCAATTTCTCGTTTAGCCCCGATGATGACAAGAGACCCGTTTCCTTTTAATCCGTCATACATTAGGTGTATATATATATATATATATATATATATATATATATATATATATATAATTCATATATATATATATAATTCAAGGTTACATTTTGTGTGCCACCTGTGTATTACCTTCACGTGATGCAATATCATCTTGAAGTGTTTGAAGAAGTACCAATCTTTGTGTTGTGTTACGAACGCAAGGTCTTTGTACTTGGTTTCTGCTTCAAAGCCAAAAGAGTGAAATGTCTTGTCAGGCTCAAATAAGATAGATGTTGGTGCTTGTAAGCTAGTATCAGAACTTCCCTCCCATGATTGCTTCGTCTAAAAAGAAATCAGATATATAGTTGCTGTTACTCGCTGCACTTGTTCGATTTTTGCCTGGAAAGAATTATAATTCTCTAAGCTGTATATTATATTTGTGTAATCATATATAAATTTCTTTCATATAATCATGTATCCTAACATATAATGTGGGATCCAGGGACAGGCGCTTTCCTCTTTGTTTCGAATATAGGTATATATATATATATATATATATATATATATATATATATATATATATATATATATATATATATATATGTATAACACAAACAAGCAATATACCCTTACCCTTGAGGTTTTTAATATTTTGTTATTGTTGTTTTATTTACTCGCAGAATCTTGTCAATTCAACCGCCCACCCCCATATCCCCAGCCCTGAGGGAGATATTGCAATTTACAAATTATTCCATATACTTTAAACTGTGTCAACCATTTTTATGATTTGAAAAGTACGTACTCCACCATTATGTTTAATATGAGCTGGTAAGTATTTGCTATTAAAGGTAGCTACAGATCTCGCGTTTTGTTGAGCTAAGTGAAAGAGGATATTCAACAATGCCAAGGGACTACATAACTTAAGCAAAAAATAGCACACGACGTCATAATATTATAGGAAAGGAAAGAAAAGTTCCAATGTAAGTCGTGAGAGAATCTTAAGCACCTACCTGACAATTATTTTGATCAGTTTGTTTTCTACATCATCTATCTGTTACATAAGCTTTAATTTATTTTGTTCAAATGGCCCTTTTAAAAACATCTACAGCAACCTAATGTAGCATTGATAGTGCATAAAGAAGTTTGTGTAGCACAATAGAAGAACTGTAAATAATATTTCTTTTGATTACCTCATATTAAGATTAATTCTCGGAATAATTCTGACAATAGACATTTACGCAGTAAGTCCACAGAATCCATGACAATTTCACAGTTTACCTGAAGACATTGGTATGGCGTGAACCTCTTTCAACTTATGACAACGTTTGCAGCATTAGATAGAGAGAAACTATAAGACTGTATTTTTGTATCCATCCGTCATAAAGTTAAAAACACTGACTTTCGTTCAGCCAGATTTTATGAACTAACGCAGCTAGTGCATTTACCCAAGAATATTTGTATCGATGTTTAATGTTTAAGCCAGATTTGACCCAACCTTTATGCACGTACCAAGTATCTACATATGCTTTTTAATAATACTAATAATACTACTGCAAAAAATAACAATATGTATTTAGAGATGATCACATATTCGGCATTCCTAATAATAACAAATGGTCCTCTGTAAAGTCATTCTGGAAATGCAGATAAATAATCAGAAATAAAATGTGTACGGTTCTTCTTCTTGTAATTGCACTGGCAATGCTACAGGCGGACGATATATTTCAATAATTTGTTGTTTCATGAGTGAATGACCAAATGTTCATGCAAAAAACAGATACAGGAGAGGTAGAAAGAAAAGCCAAGGCAAATTGTATTGTTTGTGTATAAAAATGTATCTCAAGGCCTCAGATTGAATGGATCGAATGTATTTACCTAGGACTATTTTTATATTAGACAGTTGCTTGCCTGGTTACGATGGTTATATATTGTCTGATTTCTTCTTGATATCGATCTATTTATAATAACGTTAGTATGTCTTGATATCGATCTATTTATAATAACGTTAGTATGTCTTGATATCGATCTATTTATAATAACGTTAGTATGTCTTCATATCGATCTATTTATAATAACTTCATTATGCCTTCAGGTGAATGAGAATATCTTACCCCAATATTCAAAGGGTCTTTCTTGTAATCCTGTGTCAGAGAATATGCATAGCCTGTGCACGTGGTCCCGAAGTCAATGGCTGCCACCAGTAGTTTGCCATGCTTGAGATTCGTGTCCGCTTTTGCTAACTTCGTTCTGCCTGCCATTTTGAAATCTCTCCTTTAAAAAGAGTGAGACGAATTTTCAGAGCCGTTGATAGTGATGCAAAACAATTGATGGAGGAAAGTGATCATACAAGCCAGAACTTATTCATACAAGCCAGAACTTATTCATACAAGCCAGAACTTATTCATACAAGCCAGAACTTATTCATACAAGCCAGAACTTATTCATAGAAGCCAGAACTTATTCATACAAGCCAGAACATATTCATACAAGCCAGAACTTATTCATACTTAAGATTGTGAACTCGTATTACTAGTTTCTTCGATAAAAATGTCAATAGAGATAAAGATATGGTCATCAATCCCGAAATGTCCAGAAAGAAAGTGAAACCAACAAATCAAGTAAAAATCAACAAGCAATCGATTTCTAGATAATTACAATAAAATTCAAAAGACACTTACAGTGACGTGAATTAAAATCCAAATAATCCAATAATCCTACGTGTCCTAATCACAAGTCCTAAATATATAATGTTCCGAGTGAATTACTGTATCCTTGAACGTGCTGATGTGTCACTAGTCCTTAATGTGCTGATGTGCCAAAATAAAATACTCCAGAATATATGGATAAGTTCACATAAATCCCAAAATCATCAATTTAAAATCCAAAAAGCGAATGAGTACTATAAGAAAATCCAGTGAACATTTTAAATAATTCCTCTCTCTAAATTTGGAATGTTTTTTCACAACTGTAATGACTCTTTAGAGACCGATGGTAAGGTCGAAACTGAAAACTGACCACTAAACATGGTATATATAAAGATATGTAACATGACAAAATGTTCTAGAAAATTATATAGTGTATGTGACTTTTAACACACAACTCTAAAGGAAATTCTAGTTTTATCTGTAAACAAAATCAACCCTGACCTCAAATTAAATCAACAACTTGTTTACCAAAACCCTCTTTGAACTCAAATACTAAGTAAACAACCTAATTCAAAGACAATAGCTAAACATGTAAAGCTTAAACATAACAATAAGGTTTGAGCAAATATTAAAGTCAAGAAACATTTATCATTTCCTAAAATATTTATAATATTATATAAACGTCATACATAACAATATATATACTTCATACTTTTATTAAAGTAAAGAAGACACAGAGATCAGTTGGTAAGTAATATCCATATTAAATAAAGATTCACATGAATGGATGAGCTGACGTTGATGCTTCACTGGTTAGTCTTGTTTTTGATGTTGGTGTTGGCAGACAGTACTAACATTCTCTAGCCATACATTTGCAGAATTTTTTTATTATTTGTTTCCAACATATACAAGTGAGAGAGAGAGAGAGAGAGAGAGAGAGAGAGAGAGAGAGAGAGAGAGAGAGAGAGAGAGAGAATCATCTCTTATGATCTAAATTTTATGGTATTGGTGTTGACAGTACTAACATTCTCTAGCCATACATTTTCTGAACATAATTTGTATTTATTTTGTACGTATACAGCACAGAAAGAGAGAGACAGACATACAGACATACAGAGAGAGAGAGAGAGAGAGAGAAAGAAAGAGAGAGAGAGAATTGTCCCTTATGATCTCAGTTTCATGGTATAGTATGATCCCTGTTGCACGGCATCTTAACGTTTCGTGAATGATTTGCATTAGAAAACAAACAATTCAAAGAACAAACAAAGAAAAACAACAACAACAACATCAACTTCGGCACAACTGCATATAGGTGAATCCTGTATCAGATATATTACAGAAATTTGCAAGAATGTTGAAAGTTTGGATGTTAATCTCTTTACAAGCTCGATGATTATACAAGTGGATAACAAAAAATAGAGTCAGTTCATGTACAGTTGATTATATATACTTTCTTGTAGATACTTGTTGGAAATTAACAAGCTGAACAACGGAGCTGAAACAAAAGGAAGGTCCTCTGTCTGTGATGAGTGCTTCATCAAAAGCTACTCAGCATTGGAAAAGACTATTTCGTTATATATAAAAAAAAATTACAAACGGGGAATCTATACTTGACGAATTATCTATACGCGTTTTAGTAAAAGCATCATGGATAATTACTGCACTAAAAATGGCTACGCCCTATTGATGCGTAATCTAGTCTCGCAAGAGTTGTCCAACATAGGAACTCGTTGGATAGAAAAGCTGATACGGTCTACTGCCAAGAAAGTAAACAATAAATGGTATGTCAGTAGGGGCAAACTGCCATAGAATAAAGAGAGCTGAATGTCACGACGTATTTCACAAATTCAGATTGCTTCAAATTTATCCTTCATCTAGAAAGCTTTAATTGCAAAAACCTCAGCAGCAACATTGCATTTCTAGTTAATCGGCTCTAACAGTTTTTCACATCGTTTACAATCTAGGTAATTTTTTAAAAACTTTGACAGAAAAAAATCAAATGTAAGAACTTTTCTTAAATAAATGTTGTTTTATTAAATGGAGTATACTCTATCATTTGGCTCTGTGTTCCTAGTGATACTCATGTCTTTGAAGCTTCGCTAGAATGTTAACGATTTATGAGGGAAAATTTTCGAAAATGGTTGTTTTTAAGAAGTTTTGCCCAGTTAGGTTCGTTTTAAATTTTTGGTCTCTGATTATTACCCTAAAGTCTGCTCCAAAATAAATGTTGTATGTTAACATTCCCGTAAATAGCGATTTCCCTAAAGCTATGTATTAAACATACACCTCATTGCAATGTTTCTGAGGTGACTTCTTTTCTTTTATATATTTTTTACAACATATTTACAACATTACAAAAAGTAGAATATTTGCAAGAGCGTAATCCCTGATAAGATAGTTGTTGTTTATTTTCTTACTCTCAAAAGTCACGTTCCCTTAGCTCAGTCTCTGTTCCGGTGAAAATATATATCTATGCAAATGGTATTGTACTCTGCTTAGTATAACCGCCACTTTGTGGTTTTCTGTTAACACGCTGTCGGTAGTATTCATGTCTGTTAACCCATCTCATACCTAGTTATGATATTTACAGAGACATATATGTTGTGTTATATACGTCTTTGATACCTAGCAGTGAAACCTGGGTATCGGTGCATGTGCTAACATAGGCATTCTAATAATTATTTGAACTTCCCATAGACGGCACCAGAAATGTAACTTTTAATTTTCGTTTATATAACCTTCAGAATATCTTTTGTTCATATTTTTTTTTTTTTTAAATTTTTTTGTTTGTTTGTTTGTTTGTTTTTGGTTCGTTCGATCACTTGAGTTCATTTCTGCTATTCGACCTATTCAGAACTAATAATCATTAATCATACTTTGGAACGCTTCATTTACGAACTACAGTTGTACAAACTTGTACTAGATTCTCCTTTGGGATCGCTCTAGATTTTGTGAGACACTTATTGGATACTGAGATAAACCTAGTCTTCATCAAGGTGGAGACAGAGTTTAGCATTAAAATAAGTTCTGACATCTAGAAAAATATTAAAAGACGTTGAAATGTGTTATGAAAGACTTAGACACAATTTAACCGGACATATGTACGTATGTCGTGGGGACAGACGGACGGACAAGGGAAGCACTATATGCCCTTTGTGTGAAAATTGAAACTGAATATTTAATTACAGCTTTGGTTTCATATCTATCAAAGAAATTTAGCGAAGATACGGTAAAATGACTCAGTATAGCCGTAGTTCTTGTACAATAATCTCTAAAACAGATCGCGCTATACTTAGTCAATGATATTATACATGTTTGACGCATGCAACGTCCAATTATATTTTCGTATCAGTATTTATATGGGATTTACCACCATCTTGACTTTGACAAGATAAGTTATGTTTAAAAGCGCTTTTATAAAACCCAGAAAAGATGAAAAGAAAACTTTTAAAAAAAATTAAGCCAAATAAATGACCAAATGTAGAATTTTCTGATTTATGCCTTGAAACACAATTATTTTGATAAATAGCAAATTATCATTACTCTGGGATGCAATGTTAGTTTGGAATAAGGACATATAGTAATACATCAGTCTTGTAGTGATCTTCTGTCACTTTTTTCTAAGTGTACTGCTAAAGGTACATACTGTTACGGCATTATGTATTATCTTTAAATTATAATAGTTTTCATTTGGGTTTATAATCATTGTATTATAATTTCTTAATTCAGTAGCCTACGCTATTTGTAAAGTACAATGTACTTCAACATGTTTACATGAGCCATGCTATGTCCTGGGAAAATCAATAATTATATCGGTCAGCTTAACCCACAATGAAGAAATCACGTGGTAGCGCGTGCAGATTTTATGACCTGAATCCTATGTCAACATCGAGTTGATTTGTAATAAGGTATTTTATTTTTTTTTTTTTTTGGTAGTGCAAAGGCACTACAAGCAATAACATGCGCGACCTCGTTTCTGGTTGGTTAAAGAAGGTTGTTGACAGAACTCATTATAAGTCGCAGTATTAGAAGTTTAAATTCTCTTTTACGCCGTAAGAGACTATATAATGCCAATATAACCACTGAATGGGCATTCTTTGCAGTTCTCTAGAATCATAAGGTTATTGAGGAAGATTATTATTGTTTGTAAAATAAACTGGTGAAAATCTATTATCTACATAATACATTTTGGATTTAAGTACTATTCTTCAAGGAACTTAACAATGTTCTACATTCACAAGAGTTTACCTGGGATTATTAACATTTGGATTTAAAACTGTGTTTCTTGTGGCACATCAACACATTAGTGACTTCATTCGGAATACTTTAGATTAACTTCCGGATTATCAAAATTCAATATGACATTTAGGATTATTTAGGAATTTCTAAACTGAATGTTATTTTTAATTTTTTTACTTTGTTTGTTTGAAATATTTAATATTTTAGGAAATTAAATTTATATTTTAGTAATTGTGAAAGCTTGTTTGAATCGTTCTTTATTTTGTTACAATTTCTAACCCCTAGACGTAACAATACACACAAGCATGCACACACAGCACAAAATGAGGTGCGATACATGTATAGATTTTTTTTTACGGAAACGGCGCTATTAACAACAGCCATGAAATTGCTTTGAAATGTAGACTTTATGAAGATATTTCTCTTAGTCGATTTCAGGAGTTGTTGCATGAAGGGAGTTTGATTCCCTCGGTAATATCGGAAGTAGGAAAACAAATCTCCAGTATACTCTTGAGTGATGTCGTCTCGTTGCCAATATTGTGACAAAACTTTTTTGACCTGCGGAAGAATATGCTTGTACTCTTTGTCAAACAGTCCGCACTTCAGTCGTTGATCATTTTCTATTCGTATGTAGGTTTCTTATACAAGACTGAAAAATGTTGGTGTCATATTATTGACAAATTTGGGGTGCATGTTTACATGTACTTAAATTCAGTGTCCGATATTGATGTTGTGAATACTCTCTTGCGAATGATGATCAGTGATTTGTTAATTCTTTTAAGCAATTATTTATTTCCATCTCATATGCACTTTAACTGTGGAGAAAATATTCAGCAAACTTTTGACTGTATCGATGCTGATAATGAACGCATTCTTAGTTAAACGTTTGTTGCTAACCCTATAATTGAGTTTATTAACATCATATATTCTGTGTGGTTTATCATTGGTAGTATCTACATCATCGCAATGGATAACCGCCCAATACTATTATATGAAGGAAGCAATGACTGCATTTGATAAAGAATTTTGGAAGAAGTATAGTTGTGTTTACATCTAATACTAATTACATTTACTGTTACATGCTTGTGTGTTGCCTACCATGTAAGGGTTAGTAATGCTAATAATTTAATTAATTTTCTGAAATTGTATTCCCATTTTGTTGTAGAGAAAAATCTTGAAAGCTACTTTGCAACCGTGTCAGTTGTGTTCATTTAAATGGTAATCCCACTGTTATAAGTGCAGAAAAAATGTTGAAAACAAATTATGAACTGACGATATATCAAGCTATTATACCTTAGTTATCTCGGTGAATTTTCACTATGTACGAATTTATTTCTGTATGATTAATTGTAAATGTAGGGAAATTATTTCCTTTAATTATTGTTACTTTTCATTTTTGACGTATTCTTTATACTATTGTTTTTGTACTTTTCGTAATATACGGAGGAAATAAAGATATCAATCAATCAATCTCTATTTCTTTCTCACACACTCTCTCTCTCTCTCTCTCTCTCTCTCTTTCTGCCTCTCTCTCTCGGTATGTTAGTCTCAGTTTTGGCTAACACTTTGACAAAGTACCAATCTAATTAAAATAGATATATGTTCATAATAAATATGTTGGAGATCTCGATTTTAATCAGAGTTACTAGGTACATACTGTCAAGAAATAAAAAGTGATCGAATAACTAATTTTAACGGTATTTTGTCACATACTCTGCACATTTAAGTCATTTATTTTTGTATTGTAAACAACGAAAAACTCATGAATTGATGTGATATCAATGCTGTCACAAAACATCGTGACTTATTTCTACACCTAGTGCTCAAGGTGACCTCTCTAGTTTGGTTTAAACCCTGAAAATTGCCCAATACTCATTGAGTAAAAAACATTTTTCTTTTCGTTAAACCCCTGAAAATAGAACTTACCTCCTTCAGTAGAAAACAATCCTAAGCTTTATGAAACTACTTTTCAACGCATATTCGTGGAAACGTTCCACAACAAAATGACTATTTACGCATTTAGACACTGAAGAGGATGTAATTTACCGTACCCACAATCTGGAGATCAATCAGGTAATGCTTGCCACGAACTTGATTTCCAGTAATTATGCGCACACCTTACCTATAGCGGCAAATAGTGTAATAACAGGTTGGGACAAACAATGGTCCATGTAGAAATAAGTCGCTAGGTATGACGTACGAAAAGGGTAATAATAACAGATACCCATTAACCGCTGTTAGACAGCGGTTCAATCGCTTTTAAAAGGCGGTTTACTGCTTCAGGAAGGTTTGTGAATAACATTAATTAACATTACATAGGTGAGGCTCTCAACATAAACAACGGAATAAGTATGGTATACGAAAAGGGTCAAAATTATGGATACCGGATAACTGTTTTTAAAAAACGTTGAACCGGTATTTTTTTTAACAGTTCACATATTTTAGATAGAGATTCACCACTTTGAAACTGGCAATTAATCGATGTTAGATAGCGGTTCTCTTTTTTTAACAAAATACCGATCAAACGGATCACAGCTTTTAAGTAATAGCGAACCGGTATATTGGAAAGGGTGAAAACTCCAACCAGTCAGAACACTCGTTACATGCTTTGTAAATGCTGAAAACGTTTAAATCAGAGAGAAAATTATTAGATATTGCTGACAGTAAATGCCATAGGTCAATAAATACTTGAATAAATAAAATAAATAAGTAGAAGCTACCAAAGAAAAAGTAAGGAAAAATAACAACAGAAAAGAAAATTGAATACATGACTCAAGGGAATAAACACTTAATTCATTGATTCTAAATGAATCGGAAGAAACTGTTGAATAATTGAAGTTGAGTGTAATATAATTGCAGAAATGTTGTATTTGGACAGTGTACATATTTATGTCTATCGGTAGTCGAGAAATAATTAAATACATACATATTTACTATTCATTTTTATGACAGAATAAACAAAGAAAAGTTCCAAAATCATTTAAAATATCAAGTTTAATGAAAATAGTGCATTGATTTGCCCCGAACAAACCTATATATTTGAATCTCCGGGTCCTGAAGGTTTAACGAGAGAGAGAGAGAGAGAGACAGAGAGAGACAGAGAGAGTATCATCACACTACTTGTGATTTCTGTTTCATTGTATCTTAATGTTTTGTGAATGATTTGTATTAGAAAACAAACAATTTAATACAACAGCAAGAACTTAGTCACAACTGGCAATGTGGGAATTCTGTCTCAGATATTTTTCAACATTTTGCAAGAATATATACAATTTTGGATGTTAAACTCTTTACAAGCTCGACGATTATACACGTGAATAACCGAAATTGGAGTCCGTGAAGTTACTAATGAGGGCGTCCGTAGTTGTTAAAGCTGGCGGTACTTGCATAAGAGTCGTTCCAATAAATTCATTGTACACGATTGGTTCGTTATCTTTAAATCTCAGTACATGAATAGTTCCAATATTATTTCGCTTGAATCTGGCACTAGCATAGTCCCTGCTCAAAAATAAATATTCTAGGGTAGGATAAGGGACCGACCATTAAATAATAGTGGGGGGAGTGATAAGTCGTTTTTTAAAAATTCATCCACCAAATAGCTTGAAAAAAATAATCTTGCTCTTATTTGTAGAAAAAATAGAACTAATTCTAGTCATCATAATAGTTGAAGAAAAAAGATAAAAAAGTTATCGTGAGATAAAAGAAAGGAAAACTATCCTGGTCGGTTCCTAATATACTTTGCGCATCTGCTTTAACATGGATATTTATTTATCTTCAAATCTAAGTTTTTAGTTTATAATGCTGTTACCAAGTACGTTACTTTAATTTTATCTATTATTCTGACTCGAGCGTGATTTGTATATATATATATATATATATATATATATATATATATATATATATATATATATATATATATATATATATATATATATATATTTAATACATGAATGTGTACCTTTTTATAAACTGGGCTGCATATTTCGATACAAATTACTTTGGAATTTCTCCCCCCCTCCCGGTATACAAAACAAATATAAGAAGGCACTTCTCACACACTAGCGGAAACACATCATACACCTATAATAATTCCTATATTTGCAATAAAAAATCAATACATGTACAATTTACGAAGAAATATAATGTATATTTAGGATATTTAGCTAATTTAAAGTCGTTTTAATTATCTTAAATGGACATTAATAAGGAACGACTAATCAAAGCCAGACATGCTTTCAGCACCCTTAAACCAGTATTGATATTTGCCATGCTCTAAAAAAAACAAAACATTCAACAACAGTGTCAAATCAGTGCTGTTATATGGATCAGAGACATAGAGAGTCAACTCAACCACATCAAACAGACTGCAATCATTTGTCAACAAATGTTTCCGATATATGCTCAAAATCAGATGGTCAGAAACAATACAAAAACTTTGGGATCTAACCTACCAACAATCTATCACCACTGAGATAGCCAAGAGAAAGTGGAGTTGGATAGGACACACAATAAGGAAGCCAGTAGACAACATCACTCGACAAGTCTTAGAATGGTACCCTCAAGGCAAGGGGAGAGTGTGCAAGCCAAAGAAAATATGGAAACGCTCCATTCAGTCCTGTGACAAAGGTAGTTTGATCGACTCCAACTGCGCAAGGTAAGTCATGCTCTGTTATCATCACCTTGTCAAATAGATTACACAGTACTGCTAATCTAAACATTTTTCACCACTAGTTCTGTAACAAGATATCTCCACAAATGAGGATAGAAAGTAAATGTGCAGGCATTCTAGTACAGGAGAGAGAGAGAGAGAGAGAGAGAGAGAGAGAGAGAGAGAGAGAGAGAGAGAGAGAGAGAGAGAGAGAGAGAGAGAGAGTTTATAATGATTAAGGTATTGTGGTCCTGATATTAATTATCGCACTGTAGTATCAGTGATTAATAGATTTAATTACACAACTATCCTTGGTCAAATGAGAATCTTACAGATGTTGCTAATTAGTCTCGGCTCATCTTGTGTGCATCCATATATGGAGAAAACTCATAGAGATAAGAAACACGAGGCTCCCATTTTATTGAGCCCACTTTTACTTTGACTAGAAAGTAAACAACGTTAGCATTAACTGTAATCTAGGGTGTGGATGAATGGACGGATACGTGACACGCACACGGACACAAAAGTGATCAGTAAGTTAAGCTTCTGCCAAGGAAGGCTCGACAAAAATGAACTCTGAGGGGTACAAAAAAAACTGACCAAGATTATTTTATTTTCTTATCTTAGAGAATACTCAGAGATAGAAACAGAAGAATCGGGAAACATAACCAATAATGTCTTATAATTCTAATGTATAAACAATTCATTATTAAGAGAACGGGTATTCCTTAAGAAAATAAAACAAGCACTTTTACAATTCAGTCCAGTTACTCATAATATCAAAATACAATGCATGAATGGTGATGTAACAAAATACATCTGGTGGATATACATACAGAAGAATGAACACGCAACTAGCACACATATACAATGGATTAGGATTGTTCTCACTCATTCTGTCACATACATAGAAAAAATGAATTTTGACTGACAGTGTATATTGTTTGCAAAACCTTGTCACAGTTTCACAGTTAAAAATATATAGAGCACTTGAAATAGTTCAGATTTCCTGCCAATAATTAAAATCCGTCTTTGATGCTAATGTGTTTTAGACTCTTGGTTCATGCTTTCGCAGGGAAGAACTTTTCCTGAAAAAAAAAAAGACACTTGTCTGGCATTCAACTGTTCAGAAAAAATAAAATACTCACTTAGGTCAAATAATGCACAGACAATCTGTCAGTTTTTTCTGCCTCTAGTTTCATAGAGACTAAAATAATGAAAATAACAAAACACGATGAATCTCACTGCAAACTTATGGACAGACAAATGGACAGACAAACTTATAGACGAATAAAAGGATAGAAGGACCTGCCGTTTGATGGGTGAACATATAAACGAACTGGTCCATATACGGACAAACAGACTGTCAGATTGAGACGGAAAAAGGGCACAGAAACGCATAGACGAGTGAGCGAAGTTTTGGACAGATAATGATATTGTCCAATGAATAATTGGGCGGTAGCACAGACGGAATTTCCAATAATTGTATAGTGTTCGTTCAGACAAGTGAGAGACCGATTATAACGTCTATCAGACAACAAACACTCGAATAGATGTAATAGGGTGTGACTAATTCTGCGCACATTCGTTCGTTTCGAAATAGGGGAAACCTGATATGCCCAACAAATGAATTTCGCAAGAAGTTTGTTTATGAACACATTATACCAGAAACACATTTCCAATGCTCTATCGATGTAATATTTCCAACTTTACCAAGTTTTAGTGTTTAGTCGCCTCTTTAATTTAAAGGCCCATTCATTCTCCACCTCGCTCTTCCCTTCTCTATCCCCCTCCCCAGGACATTTCTACTTTAAAACTTTACTAGTTTTGCAGCACCAATGCCTTTCTTTTTTTCGTGTGTCAAAAGCGATCAATACAAGCAGAAATACGTCATCGTGATACGCGTGATCATTATTAATTATTCAGTCCAATTAAACATAATATCAAAATACAATGGTGATATGCCGATATATTTGGTGAAAATACATACAGAAGATTGAGTACATCAGTAGCGTTCATGTACACTGGATTAGGATTTCTCTCTCTTTCTCACATATATTAAACGATGAATTCTTACTAACATAGTACCCTTTACTCAACCTTAAATCAGTTACGCAGTTAGATTACAGACACAACATAGCACTTGTAACGACACAGAGCTAGGCTGAACTTAATTGCCAACTCAGGTCTAACAATAAACATAACAGATTCAATACAAATACAAATTACATAATGGTGGTGGTGTAGCTATTAGAAAAGACCGCAAACCTGTATTATTTGTCAATTAAGTGTATGAAAGGACTCCTGAGACGCATGAGTAGCTATGTTATCAAATATTGTTAACTCGTGGATCTAAATCAATAGACTGTTTGTTCAACATCTCGTTCTTTTCAAATATTTCGCTTTTATACTCTAGTTCAAATACGTGTCCAAATTATCAATGCAATTGAATTGTTCCCTTGATAAAATAAGTTGAAAGGCAATTCTGTGCTTTTTGAAAGGCCATTTGTACTGATGCGGTAATTGAGCATGCTTGGTGAGCTATTGCGTACGTTTTTATTATTTTCATATGCAAAGGCAAATAAATTTCTGAATAAGCCCATGCCTCCTCGGAGATCGGAACAAATGATTGATTATGATATGTGAAGAAAAATGTCTCATTGAATGCGTATATATTGTAAACATTTTGTAAGTGCAATATGGCAAATTTATGTCTTCGCTTCGTTTCAAACAAAGATTCATTATTTATCGACTCTTTGGAGGGTGTAAATGTGTTTGCAGAGTTAATTTTGAACATGGAAAACTGGATAGATACTTTTTCAAAGTTATATAGATCAATTAATGACTTCTATATACATGTATATTGCTGTTAGCTGTAAGCCGAACGTGCAGATCGGAGGAAAGGCTGAGTTTCAAATAGGTTCGATTAAACGGCATAATTTTGGTTATTGTATGGTAGACACGTTGATAAATTTTTGTAAAGGTTGCAGCCTTAGTATTTTAAATATCTCTAAGTTTTTTCTCTAAAATAAAAAAATGAAGTCTTGTTTACAGTTTTTAAAATCACTCAAAAAATTGTACTTTCATATATCTCAAAGTTTGATATAAACTTCGTAAATCAGCGCCGGGATACCGTATGAATGAAGATAGAGTAAACACGTTTTGTATTAATATTTCTTAACCTATTATCCTTAAACAGTCATATTTTTTCCAATTTTGTTTTAGAAATTTTGAAAATTATGTTGTTTATGTGATCTTAGGATGGTCTTCGGAAGAGAAATAAAGAACAATTATCTTTAATTTTAATATGGAGCGCATTTACGGCCCAGCTTAGTTCTTTCAAATTATGTCATGATTAGCTTTCACTATCACTTGACAAAATATCGCGGTGGGCGATGCATGCGTTCAGTGTTAAATATTTTCCAAAATGTGATATTTCTGGCTAAAAATGCGTTTTTCAGTGTTCCACTAACATTTTTTCAATTGGCGTCATGGCGTCAGCGCGTGTCTATGACGTCATAGGGGTACCAAGTTGAAGACTTATCGGTATTGCAGTATTTATGATAGAGATAAGACTATGGATGAAAATGTACTTTTTACAGATTTTATGGCCTTTTAGAAGGTAACGTGAACATGGTCCTTTGGTGTGAGTTTAGCATCAAGGAGAACTGGATCACGTTTTATTTTAAGATTTTATGTGAAAATGTGACTAAAAATGGCTTATTGACTTAGAAGATTATGTTTGTATCAAAAATGTTGCTTCCGCACAAAATTTTATTGTGATTATAGACTTAGAAGATCTATGTCAAGTTAAATGTTCACCTTTTGTTTCCTTGAAAATTCTGGATTATAATCCTCAACTGACCTAAGAATTTAACTTTACATCTTTAATTTTTGTTTTTATTTTACCATATTGTCATCGGCATGTTTGTTCTCTGAACACATTCCAATTTCTTTAAAAAGCAATTAAACAAACAAACAAACAAACAAAAAACTTTCAATTACTACAAACATTCCTTGATCTTCTTTTGATAATGTCAGTAAACATAATCTATTGTGCTTCTGTAAATTTCAGACCTGAATCTTAGATGATATCGGATGAATTTTAATACATTTTCTAAGTTTCACGTAGATATATAAATTAAAGGCAAAGGGTGATAAAAACATAGATAATGATACCTACCAATGTGCCAATGTTATTATGGTTAAGTAGAGTGTTAGATTCAGTTTGACTTTACTATGACTACTAAGGGGATTGTTGTACAAATATACTCTATGTAAATTATATTTAATAATTTTAAATTACTCTGACAGATTCATTTTAAATTTAGGACACTTTACTAAGATATATACGGAAAAAAGAGGCTAGGAAGTGTTAGGTGCTATGCACTGTTATACACATGCAATTAAAGAATGAAAAAAAAAATACAGAAAAGTAACAAGAATGTAAAATGAAATGTTTTTAAGTATTACAATGGTATAGAATAAGAAATAATTACCTTGTGTAAACTTACGCTTCTTAATCTTCCGGCATCAGTTTGAAAACGAATAACGAAAAAAGTATATACGGTGTATGTATATATATACATATTTTTATATTTTGTTACTACAAATACACTGATAATGTGAATGACCAAAACAATCATGCTATGTCTCTCCAGTCTTAACATTGGCGGTATCTTGTTACAGAACTGGTCGAGAACAATGTTTAGATTAACAGTACTGTGTAATTTATTTGACAAGGTGATGATAACGGAACCTGAATCAGCTTGCTCAGTTTGAGTAAACAAAACTGCCTTTGTCACAGGACTGCATTGAGGAAGAGATAAAGATGGCGCGAACCACACGGAGAGAGCTCAAGAAGGCAGCACAAAATAGAGTGCAATGGAGAAGCGTTGCTGAGGTCTTATGCACCACGAGGAGCCTTCAGGCTTGATGATGATCATACCGGGCGATATCAAGTTCGGCGGATCAATATTTACAGAACTACATGCGGTGAAACTACAGAGGGCAAGCAAGTGAAATGTAAACAAAGGAATAACGTATATTACATAGGTTTCGGTATTTTATGCGCACAGTACCGACCACAACTGTACTTTCTATATGGAAATTTTGATAGCGATCGGGTTACAGATATGCGTGTAATATGACTCTCATGCATGGGACTGTATTGACAAAGAAGAAGACCAAGATGGCAGCCCCCATTCCACTGTATCGGGATGTTTGCCACATGCGATGTAGATAAGGCTCAATGTGTATGCAAAATTTAGCGCTCATTGCGTCTTATTTAGTCTTTATACAGCACGATAATTACAATGCAATCGTTCAATTCTGTCTATATGCCGTTATCTATTGTGCGTAATACGTACTTTCAAGATGCCTATTTTAGCTCTTACAAATGCTTTTTCCGCAAAACAGTTAATAACCGCACCTTCTATTGACAGTTTTGTAAGTAAATAATGTAGCATTTTCAACTTACTAGGTTTTTTATGATATTTGCTATACCACACCCACCCACCCTATGAAGATTATTGACTTTATCAAGAGCCCTTAAATGTATATGTTGTGCGTATTCTTTCAATTCTAGCGATTTGAAAATCTCTCCGCGCGATCTTCCAATTTGAATATCGTGTTACGCGATCTTCCATTGTCAACCTGGCGCAGTTTACCAACACTGGAAGATCGCGCTGCGCAATCGTTGAAGGTTCACCGAATCTTCTTTGATAGTTGAGGCTAACTGGAACCTGTTTCACAAAAGTAATTAATACTTTTAATTGTAATATATTTTTATCAAAGAAAGTTAAAGAAAGATAAATGTTACAGTAGGTTCTCTTCGTTTTAGTTTCTGTACGTGACTGAAAGAACACTCAACGCGATTTGCAAATCGCGCTGTGCCATCTTCCAATCTGTTTACATCGTTTGGCAGAATCAGTAATAGCTGCATGAATATGATTGCAAATGAAAATTACTGATATTTTTAATTAAATATATTGTTTCCTTATCTTGAAAAGATCAAGGTCTATTTAAGAAAAGTTCTTTTTTTTCTGCCAATTTTTAAATAAAAGATTATAGATACTGTGGGAGATATAAAATAAACCTTAGATTTGAAGAACGAGAAATGTAATGTTGGTGCTGACTTTCCTCATTTGTAACTTTCTAGATGAGTGATATGTTAACATTTAAGAAAAAAAAACAAACAGTTATTGTTCGTACATACGACGTTGTTTAAACCATTCTGGTCATGCGAAAAGATGACAGTTGGTTGAAAGTAACTCGAAGTTTTGACAATTGTTAAAAGGTTAGGATTTCATTTGTATATAATTTGATTTCATATGAAAAGTACACCTCTGAGCAGTATATTGGTTACGTAATTAACCATTTTTAGTTATCTTGCCGTAGAGGAAAGCATGAGATTCTGGGAATAGGTTACACAAATGTGACAGCCTTATAAACTGGTTCCTTGTGTACCTCCACAATCTGAATTAACCTTCATTGTTTACTATATAATTTAACATCTTTATTCTGTGTGATTTCTTTAAACGCTCTAAATTGAACTTCTTTATGGCGACAGCGAATCGGTTGTGAAATGTATCTGCGATAGATCGAATGCGACTTGGTGACTTCACAACTGTATTCATCATAGCGACTTTCGTAGCCCAGGCTTTTAATGCGAATGTTTCAAATTAATTGGCCATTTCTTTATATCTGTTATGTGGGTTTTAATAAAATTTCTGTATATATTTCCATTCACTTAATATATAATATCAACACACATATGAAAATAAGAGTTTGTTTTTCTTTAAGACCGTACAACACACATATGAAAATAATAGTTTGTTTTTCTTTAAGACCGTACTTAAAAGGTTGAGACCCAGAGTTACAAACATAGTCACTTTATTTGGTAGAATGCATTTGTGAAAACCAAAAAAAAAAAAGAAAAAAAAAAAGATGAAATGACTAGAAATATGTTATGGAAGATGAATAACTTCCCCCAGCTCCTCAGTATCAAACCTCACATGACATAAGTACATGAGGACGGACGGACGGACAAAGGTAGCATTTTATGCACATAAAAAGATTTTTAGGGTTTGAAAGGAACTCTTGACATAAAGATGCAGTCGGGAAGAAGGATGGTTTTTAAGTTTTGATAAGCATCTTGCAAGTCATGCAACTGAATATTTACAATCTATGATATGGGGCTGTTCGATAACATAAAGATAGAGGTCAAGTAAGTCATGGTAAAATAGATCAGGATCGCAGTAGTTCTTGTAAAGCAATCTCATTAAATTATCGCTCTATACGTAGGCGATGATATTTCATATTCTGGACGTATATAAGTTCCAAGTATATTTTCATATCAGTATTCCTATGAGTTTTAGAACCATCTTGTTTCAGCCAAGATACAATATTGTTTAAAAGTGATTTTGGAAAGCCCAGAAAAGATACAAATAAAACTTACTCTTCTTATATAAATATCTGCCAAAGAAATGACTAAATGTCGATTTCTTTGATTTATATTTTGAAATATCATTCTTTTGACAATTAGCAAATTACCATTGGTCTTACAAGCAATGCTAGTTTGGAATAAGGCGAAACAGTAATGAATCAGTCTTGTCGTGAGTATCTGTCACCTTTTGCCAACTGCACAGCTACAAAAATACACACACATAGACATATAGATAAAAGTTTTCAACACCCAATTTTGAAGTCAGAGTTTATCATTTCAAATAACATGGAGGCATCCGTAGCTCAGGGTAACTCAGTTGGTGGAGTGTCGGACTCGTAATTCAACGTTCGCGGGTTCGATATCCGCCCAGGCCAGCCACTGTCGGCTGCCTTTGTTTGTCCTTGGGAAAGGGGCACTTAACTCCCGTTTCCTCTGTATTATATAGCCAATATATGTGGCCCAGATAATAATCCATCCAACTAACTTTCAACTGACGATCTATGAACAAAGGCCAAACAAATTCAGGTAAATTCAAATCGTAATTATCGTCACGCCTGATTCGTTTATTTGAAAAGGCAGCACACAATGCGGTGTAATAGAGGTATAGTTCGGACAGAAACGGCGCTATTAACAATAGTGAGCGAACACTCAAGTTTCATGGGGGAAACCAGAGACTATTATAAAAAAAAAAACAACACTTTTCGTTCAGGGGCGAAATTAGCTTGCTAGAGAAAAACCGAGTATTTGAATGAAACTGTTAAAGAGTCGAATATATTAAGTGAGGGTTTTTAAAGATTTTACCTCCATTGAGTTTATTTACATTATTCACTTCACTGTGCATGCCTTATGTCGAGGATCATTAAGACCGCCTCTCTCTCTCTCTCTCTCTCTCTCTCTCTCTCTCTCTCTCTCTCTCCTATTTTGTTGCTAAACATCATCTCACCAGGGACATTATATATGTAGGGCCTAAGCCTTAGTGTTTCACTAACAATTTGACTAAGTATGTAATGTCAAGAAATAAACAATACTTGAATCAATAATTTGGAACTGAATTTTATCACCTTTTCATGCACATTTGAATAACTTTTTGTTTCGTTTTGTAAACAAGGAATAATTCATGTATTATAGACATAGACATATACAAATTTTATTTAGAGTCGGAATTGCATTTACATACAAAGAAACCTTTGCTTGTTGGAGCTATTTTACCGACAACAAATAATAATATAACAATTAACTTAAACAATCGGACATTCACACAAACATACCTACATTTTTTATGTAACTAGTTTTTTTTAAACAAATCACGTTTCTATGCTAAGAATACATATCCAACCCCTCCCATCCACCCCCATTTATATTTTCTGTTTAAAAATTCAATGCCGATAAATCAATTTACATGAATAGATTCTACTCTATAATTACATGCAACGCTAAAATATACATACTTAAAGGCTGACCAATACACACTTAAGATCCCCCCCCCCCCATGTTATATCAAAACTATTGCAAAACGCTGTGACATATTTCTACATTCAAGTTGACTGCTATATTTTGATTTAAACCGTGAAAATTGCTGTTTTTGTGTGGTGAACCTCCTGAAAAACATAACTTACATTCTACAGAAGAAACAATCCTAAGCTTTCTGAAACTACTTTTCCACACATATTCGTGGATACTATCACACAAAAAGTGACTATTTAGACAATGACCAGGATGTAATTTACCTTATCCACAGTCTGAGGATCACTAAAGTAATGTTAACCAAGAACTTCGTTTCCAATCATTACGTACATATTTTACCTATAATGGTAAATAGTGCAATAACAGGTTGGATATATACAAGGGTCCCTACATAAATAACAGGTCATTCGCTTCTTACAACTATACTACAATTCGCTAGTGCTATATACAATCCGAAGGAATCGCATAATAATGTAATTACGTTAAAGAACAGAAGGTTGAATGAAAAGCGGAAATGCGATTTTATAAAAAATATGGATACAGACAAAGTAAACGCTTTACGTAGAAGCATACAGAGTACACAAGAAAATAATACCGAGATAGACAAGAAAACTATCAATGATATCTGCTCAATGATGTCGAAATTATTTCTTGATTGAGCTGATAAAAGTTTCATAAGTTCTAATGATGGCACTAAAAGTGAAAGCAATCTAATAAAAGAAAAAAAAAATTGGTTTGGGAGACAGTGTCGCAATTCGCGGAAAAAAATACCAGTTAGCAAGAATAATGTATAATTGTAATCCTTCACAAACGAATAAGCGTAATGTCCAAAGTGCAAGTAAATATTATAAGCAAATCATGAAGTTCCATGTAAATTAGTATAATTACCGTATACACACAAAGCTCAGACAACTGAAAAAGTAAAAAACCCTGGAGATTTCTGGGCAATTATTAATAGTATTGAAAATAAGCACGATAATTCAAGCATTACACTAGGTACGCTATATGACTTTTTTTTAAAGATTATAATAAGAACATTAATGAAAACATCTCCAATAATCCCGAAAATATGGACAAGGACAGGGACGACGATGATAACATATTGAATTCACCGATAAAAGAGGAGGAAATCATTAAATATATTAAAGCTCTAACAAATAGCAAAACCCATTCTAATAACAGTATATTTAATGAATATTAAAAAAAAACACATACAATTTTTCTGATGTCAGTCTACATCCCTTTTTTCAGTTTAATACTTGAAACAGGTTTTATCCCGGAATCATGGCTGGAAGGTATCATAAGACCAGTTTATAAACATAGTGGAGATCCCACCAACCCCGAATATTACCGGTCGATTACTACCGTTAGCTGTTTTAGTACGTTGTTAACCGCTATACTGAACTCACGGATCAAAAGATTTCTTAACCATCACAACATATTAGCAGAAAACCAAGCTGGATTTCGTGCTAGGTACTCAACAATAGATCACATATTTTCGTTAATTGTATTATCTAAAATCTTGAAGCACAAAAGGAAAAAAAATATTTTGCTCCTTTATTGATTTTAGCAAAGCTTTTGATTCAGTTTGGCGAGCGGGTCTTTGGAGAAATTTCTTGCAACACAATATAATGTTTGCTGGACAACGGTCAGGTTTTTTTCAACTTCTTTGTGGAGTTAGGTAAGGCGAAAATCTTTCGCCGAGACTATTTTCACTATTTCTGAACGACTTGGAATGTGTTCTGCAAGAGAATGATTGTAAAGGAATTGCACTGGAAACAGAGTGTTCTGACTCTGAAATGTACCTGAAACTGTTTATTTTATTATATGCAGATGACACTGTAATATTCGGAAGTGATGCATATTCTTTCCAAGAAAACCGTAATGTTTTCTTCGAGTACACTAAAATCTGTAAGCTAAATGCAAATTTAACAAAAAACAAAAATATTAATTTTTGGATAACATAATTGCACTCAGTTTGTATTTAAAGTGGGTGGAAATACCACTTCTGCTTGTGAGGAATTTAAATACCCAGGTATTATTTTTTCCACAAATTGTCGATTTTTAAAAACGATAAATCGCAACATTGAACAAGCAAAAAAGAAAGCATGCATCTTCATTATAGAAGAATAAACAATCTGCACATTCCAATAGAGTTACAATTACACCTGTTCGATTACACAATTTTACCTATTTTGCTGTACGGATGGGAAGTTTGGGGTTCAAAAATACCCATCTTATTGAAAATGTTTCCATTGAATTCCTAAGATATAAAACAAAACTTAGAAAGAGCACACCAGTTACTTTTCTGCATTCAGAACTTGGTAGGAAACCAATTGACATTTATATTAAATGTCGCATGATTGGATTTTGGATCTCAATAATAAATGCAAAAGATTCCATAATTTCAAAAAAAAAAAAAAAAAAAAAGATAACAAAAAAAATAAATGAAGTATCATGCTGAGTGAAATACATTCCGGCTTAATTTATAAATGGTTTCAATATAATAGAAACATTTTAATTTCAGTTGGAAGAATTGATCTGTTCTGCCAAGCATCAATACGCAACCCTCAAGCTCTGACAGCAAGGGTTGCACAATCTTTAAATGATTTATTTACACAGGAATGGAGTGCAAGATTAGAAGCTACATCGAAAGGTGTGACTTACCAATTATTAAACTTTGAGAAGTACTTTATATCTTTAGAAAAAATGTATTTTTGCGTTTGTTAAAATTTAGAACTAGCAAGCACAAACTTCCAGTTGAGCCAGGACGTTGGGAAACATACCAAGACAAGACGGAAAGTGCACCATGTGCGACAAGGATTACATAGGTGATGAATTTCACTATTTTGTTTGTCTGTCCTATTGCCTCAAAAGAAAGATGAAAATTCTCACCATCTTATTACTGTACTAATCCTAATGTAATAAAGTGTGGTCAAAATGTCTCCAGAAGTTGCTTAACATTAATAAGTCTTGCTAAATTTGTTGACATAATTATGAACAAATTATGTAACTGCCAGCAGCATACATATATAATTGCATCGCCCGACTGAGGTGAATAAATAAATAAATAAATAAATTATATATATATATATATATATATATATATATATATTATATATATATATATATATATATATATATATATATATATATATATATAATACAAATCATATGGCGAATAACAACCCTTTCAAGTGCGCTGGATTCAGCATGGGATCGCGTGTGTCACGGATTGATTAAGATAAATGCAACAAACTGACAATGAAGTGTGCAATCGAGTTTTAAACTTGCCTGAGCGCTTTCGACTCTGATTGAGTCTTTGTCAAAGGCAAACACAAAACAGAGACAAGTCAAACAATAAGTACAAAAAGCCTTGAAACAAACAAATGTTTACGTGACTATTTCTAATGAAATTAAAGCTTGAAAATGTTTGATGTTTCGCCCAGTTGCCTGATGATGTTGAAAACTAGTTGATATTTCCCTACAAAGGGAGGAGCTATAGCGCCATCTGTTTCTTAATGTAAAGAGGTGTAACCGCAAATTATATCCCGGATATTTCATTGTTTTTGTAATTCGAGTAATGACCATAGCAATAATAACACCAGGAAGAACAAAAATACAAAAACAGTAGTAATTATAGGTGAGTGAGTGAGTAATGAGCAAAATGAATGAATTTTTTAATTGAAAAAGGGGTGGCTGTAAACAGATGATGGCTTTATCTGCGTGTTGTTGTCTTTTTTCTAGTCTTCTTGGTTTAAGCCGCTTGGATTTAGTGTTCGAAGGCGGCGTATCCAGTAAGATTCCTTTTCTTTCCTGGTTTCAGAAGTCTAGTTCGGGTTGTGAGCAATTGCAGTCAGTGTTACATCCTGAAAGTGTGGCCAGGGGAAGAGACATGTCCTGCAACTGGACTTCTGTTCAAGTTCTTTGTCATTCGATCAGATCTGTGAAGATTGATCCGTTTGTGTAGCTTTTCAGTTTCTCCGACATACTGAAGGCCGCAGATCTTACATGTGATGAGATAAATTACATTCGCTCGTCGCTGTGCCGGTCTCTATCATACGCTGACAAGTTTTGCAGCGTTTTTCTTCCTGATCATATTTCCACGCTAAACATATATCAGTGACTGCTCTACTGTAACAACTAGCTAAGGCAAAGATTGTGTCCAGCCTGCCCTATAGCTAACGCATCCACCTTTTATTATAAAATTAAAGGCTGAAAGTGGAGTGGTGGAGTGTATGCAAACCTCTAGCCAGTTTATATTACTGATGCATGTGGGTTGAGAATATATATATATATATATATATATATATATATATATATATATATATATATATATATATATATATATATATATATATATATATATATATATATATATATATATATATAAATTGTGGGGACAAATAAAGCATGACAGGATTAACCAAACAATCTACATACACATTGCACAAGCAAGCTAGAAAAAGATTTTCCAATAGAGGGGTTGATATTAGTCACGTAGATGATCGGTTCCAGGCATCCATCGTTGACATATCAAACATGTAGCAATGGTCAATATGTCGGGTTAACAAGATTGCTGACGTAAGAGGTGCACTCTAGAAGTACTTTCCCTTTTTTCTTCCGTATTTGCAACATTTCCAAGCATCAAACATGAAATATGAAATAATGGGTTTAAAGCAGTCTTAACAGCATATACTGTTGTGTATTTGCATTTCATGGATTAATCTCAAGGGAATTTGATGATATTTCATGGATTTGAAATGTTCATGTGATGACCCTTAATGCAATACAGACTGTTGTCGCCAATGTCTTCTAAAGCTACAAAGAAAAAATCGAAAAGCAAAAGCAAAAGAAACAAAACTGGTAAAAATGTTCATCCCTTGATATCTCCTCCTTTAGTTCAGCAAAAAAAGAAAGTCAGATATCAATGTATCTTTAAAGATTTAATAGTGAGTGACAGCGACAGTAATACTTTTAAACTGATATAAATCTAACTCCAGAGGGTGCTGCAATTGCAAGTATGGCCGAATCAAGCCCTATCTCAACTGATGATCTGGTATGTTTGCTTATCTTTGCATTTCAGAATCAGCAGGTTCTGAGTTAGATTGTGGACGCAGTCGGTTCTGTTGCCAGTACAAAACTTGAAAATGAAATTGCTGAGTTACACAAAGAGTTGAATGAGAAGGATTTGAAGATGAACTCCCTAGAAGCTTGGCTTAAATCACTCGAGTCTCTTACCAATTCTATGAATGAAGAACTTGATATGTACAGCTGTAGAAACAGCATACAAATATACTGAATTCCTGAATAAAGGTGAAAAGACCGATGATATTGTTCTGGGCCTTGCTACAAAAATTGGGGTTGATATCCCTCCCTTTGGGCTTTGTAGATCTCAAAGAGTTGGAAACCCAAGTACCTCAAGATCCAGAAAGATAGTTGCGAAGTTCATCTTACACAACATGAAAGTAGAGAAGACCTCACTCTGCGGATGATGCATCAGTATATTCTGAATCCATGGGTTCAACAGAGGGATATGTTTTATGTGTAAGAGGTTTTCTTGTATTTTTGGGGTGTAAGGGATGTTTTCCTTCACGTCCGTGCTTCCAGCATATAAAGTGACGCGTTTTTCAGTCGGGTCACTCTATCGTTGATTCGTCAACCCAAGAAGAATGGAAGCAGTGTATGATTTACAGGAAGTAGTGGATTGTATGGTGAGACTGGAGTATCTCCTTGAAAAGATAGAGACAGAATGGCAATACCCGACCACTGTATACCGTGTGAGAAGGGAAATGAAAGCCCTACAAGAGCCAAAGGTCTTGTCAAAGAGGTGATGGCAGAGGAAGTGATGAAGATAAAGACAGCCTCAGTAGTTCCACTATGTAAAGTGGGAACACTGAAGGAAGCCGCAGATTTGATGGAGGGGTGGAAAATCTTAGCCAACATATACAGGCCTATTGGTGCTACCCATCCCTGATTAGTGTAGTGGAAGAGGCAGTCCTGACAACAGCGAAGAACCTTGTCAGGAAAGTCATGGAGCAGGAAGTGGTGAAGATCAAGGCTATATGAGCCAAGGAGAGAAAAGACAAGGAGAACCAGAAGAAACAACAAGACTTCCAGCGCCTCAACACTCATTGTATCAAGATCCAGGAGAAATTTAGAAGATGTGCCATCCCGATTGGATTCCTGATGAGGAGAAGGAAGAAAAAAAACCTAAGAAGTTAACTCTGATAGCTAAAATCAAGGTCTGGTGGAAGAAATGGCACCCAAAGAGGAAGAAGTAAAAGAAAAAGATAAGATCCTTTTTTCATCGCTACGCACATCTCTAAGAAAAGAAATCAAAATTGCCAAAGGTGTTTCTATGTTTTGTGTTTGTTTGTCTATGTCTATGTGTGTACCTACATTTCCGTTTGACCCTATAAACACTTTTGACCCTATAATCCCTTTTGACCCCCAAGTGTCCTCTCCATATTAATTTCCTGTATGACCCCAAGTGTCCTCTCCATGTTATTTCCCATATGACCCCCATGTGCCCATTTTGGCCCCCAGTATCCCCATATTACTACTTATATTTACCTATATGATAATACTAACACTGTGGAGATCGCTACACTAGATACAAGTACAATTTATTGTACATAAAGTAAATTAATATCAGGTTAATTTATTTTTAATATCACATTCTAGCTTCGTTTTGTGATAACCGTGAACAATAATGTTCACCGACTTTTGTAAGCATTGGATCTTCAGTGTCTATTGGACTAACATACCCAGATCAATAGATTCGACAGATATGAACCTCAAGATCTACCGTTTTGTTTATTTTTACAGTAATCGTTCATGCAGGTAATATTATCTTCTCATATCACATCTCTAGCACCATTTTAAAACAAAATGCACGTAATGAAGTGCGTGCTCTTTTAAAATGTAATATGACATTCAGTAGAATCGATGTATTGTTCTTTGTATACTAATCACCTGAAATAGCTGGCTTGATGCCACATGCTGGTGAAACATATTTGTCTTTACAAGCGGGGCGTTTTGAATGATTGCTTCCAAATAAAGTATTGTTTCTAACTTACAAATAGCCTGGGAATAAATTGAAACAATGTCACATGAAAACCAGGTTAATTCTTTCTTCTCTTAAGCATCAAATGCTTGTTTAAATTATCTTGTTAAAAAAATTGGATGCGGAAGGTATTGTTAACAAACCCAAAAGTATAAACCAAAATAAACAACGCTTAGAAATTAGAAAAAAAAAATACAGTCAATTATTAATACATATGTTGTTGGCATAGCTGTGTGATCGCGTACGGTTAGAAGCGGCACTCACTAACCGCGTTTGAAAGATACATTATTGTTTCCTGTTAGATCGCGCGTTTCCCAGACAGGTTATGTCAGCTAGCACGGGTATAAAATACGTCATACCTGCGAGAATACTAAAGGGTGTGTTATGATGTAAAAGCCTGGTTTTCTAGTGGAAATGACATGTAAACCTATTTCAAAATTATTCATTTATTTTTAATGTAGGTGCGACTAGAAAATGCGCACGTTTCAGCAAACCATACGAATATATGGGACTTCTAAATAACTACATATGCACCTAAAAACATGAAAAAGAGCGATTAGTTTAAATCCGCTCTCGAAACGTATTTTTTAACGTTCTCCACCGAAAAGTCCTACACAGAATGTTTAGGCACTTCTTGCATGGGATAAGAAGAAGACCATGAACGGCACGTTATACACCCTCCTCGTGTTTAATAGTCGTCTAGGCACTTATAGGGCATGTTTGACTCTGCAGATTATTGACCAGTGGGTTTCTATGACTGGTCGAGGTGTGCGGTTTTGAACCAAAGTTATTGTGCAGAAACCATTATTTTCATATTAGACTTACCATGACTGTGATCTTTGACCTCTAGAGGTCAGAATCTATGAGGGGTTCTATTACCCTCAGTGCAAGCCATTTACTAACTGTACTAACTGAACCCAGACTTAGAGGATTTGATTTCAACGCCTCTTGGACCGTTTCTAGTTAGGGATCTGTTTCAACAGTAGGAAAAGTTCAAAGAAATTTCGTTGAGCCGATTTCGAGAATTGGGAGCTCAATATATGGTAGGTAGAACAAAGCACTCAAGGAGACTACCACTGAAGGCCACATATGGACCATACAGTCCACCCCTAATATGATTTTTACATGGATCATTCTTTGACATTTTGTACGTAGGGATATATTTGACTCCGAAAGGAAGTATTGACGATGTTCGTTGAGAGCAATCGGAGAAATAAGAGGGACCATATGGATACCGGCGGTATTAGAAAGTTACAGTCTTTGGACCGATTGTAGCCAAACTTTGCAACGCGTGAATCCCAACTTAGAGAATTTTGATTGCAACCCCTGTTTGACAGTTCCTAGTCAGAGACAACAGTAGCAAAAGATAATATAAAACAATATTTGAACCGATTTCGAGAAATAGGGGGCTAAAGAAAAGGTTTGATATGGACCCTTCCTTCAGATTTTATCACTAGGGATATTTTCTACCCATCACAGAAGTCTTGATGAATTTCATAGAGACGAGTCAGCGAAATAAAGGACAAATTATGCGTACCGGGTATGAAATGCAGGTACAATGTTGATTATTTCTATCAATATGTTGTACTAGCTAAACCTCGACTTAGACGATTTTGACTTCAACGCCTCTTGGACCGTTTCTAGTTAGGGATTTGTTCCAAATATAGGAAAAGTTCAAAGAAATTTGGTTTAGCCACCCCTAAAATGATTTTGACATGGATCATTCCTTGACATTTTGTACGTAGGAATATATTTGACTCCGAAAAGATGTATTGACGATGCTCGTCGAGAATAATCTGAAATATAGGAGGATCCTTATGGATACCGGCAGTATTAAGCCATTACAGCCTTTGGATCAATTGTTTGCCAAACTTTGCAATGCTTAGAGAATATTGATTTCAACCCCTGTTAGGCAGTTCATAGACAGGGATCTGTTCCAACAGTAGGAAAAGTTAATAAAAACTTCGTGGAGCCGATATCGATAAAAAGGGGACTAAATATATCGAGGGGATTAAATCTTACCTATACATATGGGCCCTAACATCCCCTCCTTAAAAACTTTTGACATTGATCCTTCCTTGAGATTTTATCACAAGAGATATTTTCGACACATGACAGATGTCTCGGAGAATTTAGATGAATCAGCGATATAAGGGGCAACTTTTGAGTACCGGGTATGCAATGCAGGTACAATGTTGATTGTCTTTATTAATAATTTGTACTAACTGAACCCCTACTTAAAGGATTTCAATTTCAAAGCCTCTTCGACAGTTACTTATTAGGGATCTGTTCAAACAGCTGGGAAAATAAAACAGAAATTCGTTCCACCGATTTTGAGAAATAGGGAGCTCAATATATGGTAGGTATAACAAGACCACAAGATGATTACCTCTAAAGTCCATACATGCACCTTACAGTTGACCCCAAAAGTAATTTTGACATAGATCGTTCTTTGATATTTTGTACATAGGGATAGATTTGACTCCCAAAAGGAGTATTGAAATAGTTTGTCGAGAGCAATCTGAGAAAATGGAAGGTCATTACGAATACCGCTAGTATTTAGTAACGGGCCGTTAGGGTATTAAATCTTGCCTACACCTAACATCCCCTCCTTAAATAATTTTGCCGTCTACCCTTCCTTGAGATTTTATCTCTGGGGATATTTTTAACCCACGAAAGAAGACATGACGAATTTCGTCCAGAGGAATCAGGGAAATAAGGGGCAACGTCTGGGAACTGGGTATGCAATGCAGGTACAATGTTGGTCGGTTCTATCAATATTTTGTACTAAGCGAACTCACGTTTAGAGGATTTTGACAGTTTCTAGTTAGGGATCTCCTCCAACAATAGGGAAAGTTCACCGATACAAATTATTTTGACAAGGATCATTCTGTGATATTTTGTACGTAAAGATATATTCGACCCCCAAAAGAAGTATTGACGTTGTTCATGAAGAGCAATCGGATAAATCGGCAGGTATTGATAGATTCTGGCAGAATTAAACCGTTACAGTTTGACCCTCACCCTCCGAGATACTTTTCAGGCGCAAGTCTTCCGGGTTGTAGAGATACGGGTACAGAGTGGATGAGAAGGGCGAGGTTTGACTTTACAATTTCCGCGAGACCCGGCGTTTTCGGAGATCCCGGGGGTGCACACTTCCAGCTAATCGCTCTGGCGTGCCAGCTCCACGGCGACGAGATTGAAGTAGATCTCGGTGCTTTTCTTTATCGTTAGGGCTCCTGCTGTGACACTTTCATTGAAACGGTCTCCGGCGAGCTCGTCCAGGGTTAAAACTACCGAGACGTCTATCCGGAGTCTTAGCAATTGTGGGTATTTTTGGCCGATGACTGCGACGCGGCGTGAATCCTTTTTGAGGAAGAACTGGATTGTCTGATCTCTGGTGTGAGCTAGCGTGGAGTTTCGTAACACAAAGGCATTGGAACTGGCGCAAGATCATCGCCAAACTCCGCGCTATGGTTGTAGTGATAATGGTGCCCGTGCATTCCGAGATGGGACACCTTTTGCTGCTGCAAAAGCGCGATTATCCCCATCTGGCCGCGGATCGGGTTCACGTGCTTGGGGTGGCCGCACTGCTCAATATTTATCTGGCCCGCAATCTTGCTGAACCCCTGCCGTAACCTGTACCAGCTGACCCCGTGTTCGGCGAAGGTACTCTTGCAGCAGCAGCTTATACCCCTTGTTCATGTCGGTCGTCTGTTTTGCTAGTTGCGCTCACACGTTTTCGTCAGGGCTGCCTGGCCGCTCCGACATAGCTTTGTTAGCGCGGCGCAAGTTTTAATTGCGGATGCCCAAAACGGTTAAAGCGCCTAAGGCACCGGTTCCCTGCGAGTCGACGTTGAGCATCTCACACAGGATGGCATTCCATGCTGCGAATATAGAAGCGTAGCTGGTCCTTAAGCTTTCGTATTCGACGCTGCTGCTTGGCCGTGCTATCGTTTTGCACCTGCAGGTCCCCCATTCTCGCGGATTGAATGTGCCACCCATGGTCCATCGCCGTGTTCCCGTGGTGTTTTACTATGTGGAATACCCAGCCTGGTACGGTGAAGTGCCCCGTTCTCGCGGAGGAGGAAACCACCAATGTTCTGTGTAGCGTCCCAGCGAAGAAAAATCCAACGTTTTTGGCGCAATAGTTCCATCGACTACCGCAACACTGGCTGTGAAGCACACAATCGGAACGACTGGCGGTGCAAAAACCGTGAAGTCGGTCTTCGTTGCATACTGGCACAAATCGCCTGGAAGGGGGGGGGGGGTCCATAGATGTCTACAGGCATACCGTGAGATATGCTTTGATAGCGTCGATCTTTTTTCAGGCGGTATTGTAGGGAGGCTCTTCAGTCTGTAGCTGTGATGGAATATTTTAATTAACAAAGCCAGTATTTTGATAAGCAGCGAATGCCTGAATTCTTGCGTGTTTTTGTCACGGTTTGCTCAAGTTTGATATAATAGCTGGTACCCGAGTTTGGAGAATTAATAGCCGCCATATGTAAAAAGAAAATGTTGTCATTTACCTTAACCAGCTCGTGTGATATTTCTTTGGGCGAGCAGCATGATGCCGCCATCGTCTCTCACACTATCACGGCGAATTATTGATATGTTAAATTCGTTGCCAGCTTAAAAATCCAGGATCCCATATCCATTGACTGAAAAACGGTAGACCTCAGCGCGGCCCCATCATTCGCATCAAGTAAAGGAATGTAAGGGCACTCTACTCTCGCCAAGCGACGATTCTCTCTAAAGGAGATCAACTGGATTAGAATATATCTCGTCAGCCGAAGTATATTATCTGTCATAAAGAAGATTGCTAAGTTGGAGGGTCGTGTAACCCTGTCGACAAAGGTCTTTTTAACAGCACCTTGAGGGCTGTGGGGTCCGCCAAATTTACGATCTTGTTCGAGGTCATGTCCAGGGGGCCGGTCATGCTGTCGCCGCCCCTGGTAACCTTGAGCGCGTCTTAGCGGTTCACATATTCTTCAAAGGTCACAACCGTGGCGTCAACGTATAGTTTTCTAGGCGCATCGTGATCCCTGATCGGAGACACTAGGCCCGTGATTATTTTTGCCGTTATTTTTAGATCGCTGGACATGACGTCGTCGACCTTGGTGACTTTAAGTACGATTTATCCGTCGACACACTTTGTTGCTAGCTGCCTCTTGATTGTCGACGAACTTCTTTGCGACCTCGTCTTAACGGTCAACATATCTTTCTGAAGCGGCGTTTTCTGGCCGACAAGGATCAGCCACGTTAGCCCCAGTCAGCCTTCTCAGACTGAGCCCTATCGAACGGCTTGCCGCCCTTCGTGCATGGTGTCATCGGCGTTAAAATCCGCGAGTTTGCTCCGCGCCTCCACGCCACCCAGCCTGAGCAGCTGTGAACAAACATCTACGTCAGAGCCTTTTAGGTTCTTGACGGTGTCGGTGAACACAACAAGATCATTCGAGTCTGAGGCATCCATGCGATTGCTGTAGTCCGCGAGCTCGGGCACGTACTGGGCTAGGTTCGTCTGGGCACTCGGTAGGGCACATTTTTTCTGCGAGTGTCCGAAGATGTCCATGGGAATGGCGCGCATGGCGGCTTACGGCCTGTTTCGAAATAAATGGCGGCCAAGAGACAGCGCCACTTCCAATCACATTGCACTCATATCTGTAACCCGGTGGCTATCAAACTTTCCATATTGAAAGTACAGTTGTGGTTGGTGCTGTTAATAGTGAAGAAAGTTCCTAAACATTCCTGAAATACATACTACGAAATGACTTGTTTGCTTGTTGACATTTTACTTCTTTTCTTCTCTTCTTTCACCGCATGTAGTTCTGCACATATTAATCCGCCGAAGTTTATATCTTCGGATATTAGCAGTCCTTCGTTCTTAACACCCGTCTAAAGATAATGAAAAGTACTTGATATTAGCCAATTATTATATGTATGCATACATGGGATATATATTAAAATTGCTTTTAAGTACTAGAACTATTGTATTAGCGGTACGTGTTTCCATTAGTGCGCGACAAGGCACCTCCCGTAATGCAAGAGTGTGGTTCAAATTAAAGAAAAAAACAAATTTTAACCAAATTACAAACTGATCAGGAATGATGTATGAGCAGTTGCATACCTTAAAAGACGGTACTTCGATCAATTCTGTTGGATATATCGATTGTCAATAATCGTGTACGTTAAACTAAGCATTGCGCAACATGCTATTGACGGTGAATATTTCATGTATACATGTATATATCATTGTGCTTTCTACAGTGGATTCTACGGTGTGTCGATTAAGCCACGTTTATGTACAGAAAGACATGTGGAGGGAAGAATATGAAAATATTCCAGACTGTTTATTTTGGGTATCAACATAATGTTGGGGAAAGAAAATTGTGTCATTATGATTATTACCACAATGCATGTACAATTGTGTCATTATGATTATTACCACAATGCATGTACAATTGTGTCATTATGATTATTACCACAATGCATGTACAATTGTGTCATTGTCATCATCTTAAAATGCTGCCTATGGAGAATACAGGCCTTCCTACCTTTTTATAGAAAATACTGTCAAGGTTGTTCAGGACTAACAAATATCCATTTTATTTGCAAACAGTATGTGCAGAAAAACAGCTCATGTTCAATTTCTCCAAGTGTTGTACAAAATCCACTTTTCCTTGCCACTAAATGGATTATTCACAAGTGTCAGTGACATTTCTTTTTCACTGCATATAGACTCTATAGTGCTGTACACTGCATCAAAGTCTGTGGACAAAAACTAAAAAAGGTTTGGAATTGTTTTTATTATAAGTTATTCTTCCACACACTCACTGCTAAATGTTACAGGATAATTAACTGAAAGAAATTGGACATCACTATTACAATAAGTTGTAGACATTTCTTCACAATCAGAGCACCATCCCACAAAAGCAATGGTAACATAGACTAGTCAGTCTAATTGCATGATCTACCAACCTTTGCTATACCTGGGTAAACTCTTTCTACTCTGCTAAATCCCTGTTACGTCTACAAATCCCTGCATTACATTTATAGTCATTACCATGTGCTTTCCATAAGGTAATGGAAAATCCGCCATTATTTGGAATATTTCATAGGTTGGCTTCTCCTGAAGCTGACAGGAAGCATGCACAGCAAGCTAGAACGCATGACTTCGGGGGTTAAACCTAGAGGTGGTCCAGCCTCTAGATAATATGTGGGGTTAAGATATTCCACATTATTTCTAATAACTGTTCGATACGTAACAACGATGATGATAAATAAGCATTTTAAAATCTACTTTAGTTATGTAAATATACACGCTATCAACAGAGATATACATAGTATACATGATGTCGCCGGAAGGTTGCAAGGCGAATATACATCAAAACTTAAAATGTAAACATCTAGGCATTCTTTCAAATAAACTTGATTTTAAAATCAAGTTTTAACCTTATTACTATCCCATTCGTAATTATGAAATGGCTAATACACTTTTCTTTTCACATAAATAGTAGGAAATGTTGTTTTACGTTTGGGTGACACTAGATATATCCTTGGGGCGACAGCTGTCGCCCAAAGGTTGCTTGTCTGACAACTAATTGTAGCATTTCTGCTAATATATATATATATATATATATATATATATATATATATATATATATATATATATATATATATATATATATACGAATAAATAATATTATCATACAGGTTAGAGAATTTCAATTCATACTCTGCGGAGATTCGAACCCGGGTCCGCCAGTTACGGCACCCATCACCTTATATATCAGCTAGATTTAACCAAGAAATTGTTTGTTAATATTTAGACGTTCTACGTATTTATTTATTTGTTTACAAATTTTAAATAAATAAAATAAATTAACAAAAAATTATGGAAGCCATCGCCAACTATTATTGGTACATTTTGTAAATTTTGGACCCCCAAGCTCTGAGGCAGCATCCAGGATCTGAAATCTTCATTGTCATATTCTTGCATTCTTGAAATGTACAAAATGAGATGTACCCCACCCAAACCTCTCCTTAATCATGTAGACAGAGTTAAAGATACAGGGAAAACTAACTAACGCCTGGACATACGAATGGACTCTTATTTACATTCGCAATATATTCGTAAAAGTGTTACAAATGGTTTTATGTGTATTTGGACCTTATGACAAAGTGCACCGTCTTGAAACCCGCTTATGCCGACATTAAATTAGTTCTATGACAAGATTACTACATAAACGTGACCCAAAATTTTGCAACTTAAAAATCTTAAAATTTGCTGCACGCAAATTCTTGTTTTGTACATTCATCTTTTTATCCTATCGTAACACACACTGTTGCATGCTACCTAAAATTATTTACATGTAATGTATCATGAACGTGCAAAAATCATCATAACCTGTTTTAATTTGTTTGCAAGATTTTAAATTTACGGACTTCTTAATAGGAAGCCAATTATTTACAACAAAATGATAATGAATTTCATAAATGCCTTGAAAATTAACGAAATTGCCGATTTGGCCACAAGTCCATATACTCAGTGAGAATTCAGCAGTTTGTGGAAAAGCATCCAGGCGTGGTCACCCTGCTTTAACCTTCAAAGTAAGAACACCAATTGTTGCCATAGGTATACCGAGACAAATGTAGAAGATATGAAAAGAGTACCAGTTAGTCAAATATACATAGCTATTTTATATTTTTCTAACAATATTCACCCCTTTATTCGATGTTTTATGTATCAATTGCTTTATTTGACTAAGATATAAACAGAACACAGGGAATTTAAATATTTCACCCAGTTTTTATCATAGTAGTAACTTATTATATGCAGACATCAGCACAAAATAACCAAATTGCTGTAAACAGTTAATACTATGCCAGGATGTTGTAATATTTTATCAGATTTTTAGAACAGATTAATGTAAAATAGTCAAAATCAGGACAACAATAATAACACCAAATTAGGAAACAAAACACTGATAACTACTATGCACCATAGCCTTATCAGAGAACAAAAAAATGGCTGACGTCATCACACTATCAAGGCACAGGAAGAATAGTTACATTCATTTTTCTACTGTCCAACTTATATGGTCTTTTTCAAAACACGACTTTGAGAGCTCTCGATCTGTGAAAAGTCACTAAAGTCTCATTTCTGTAAACATGGATGATAAAACACACACTTTTTTCTAATCTGTCTCAATTTAATGAACTTCAAGATGTCCCAATGTCCTTTATTGCTCTCAAATAGCAATAAGGCTGCAACGTTTACCAAAATTTCTAAATAGGCGAAGATATGTCATTTATTCGAACCAATTCGAAGCTCAATTTTTCCCGTGTTAGTCTTACATATGACATCTATTATATGTAAGCCATTGACAACGTGCATGCTGTATTTCGCTCATCGTGCGATTGTTTCAAGTTCTTTCTTTCTTTTTTTTTTACCTCTTTGTATAACATAATTCAGTTTGTAAGACATGTCTTTGTGGAATATATCTTTCAATTTAGGTCAAATTTCCTTAGGCTCGTCGTGATATTGTTTGTACTGCTACACATGATTAAAAAAACAAACAATGATGCAACTGAACGTAATGCCTGGACGTGCCACGATATCTTACTGAATAGATTGCACAAAACGATCAATTTCGTTGTCCGACAAAAATGTCTTACTGAATTTGATTAGCTTGGCACTAATAGAAAACACAGTCGATGATCATATTCAGAAAATATAAAGAGAAGAAGACGACATTTTCCGCAAAAGTACTGCTGCATGTATTTCCAAATTAACGTACAGGGTGGACAAGATGTAGACCCAAATATTTCAAATAAATTCTAGAGGGAAATCGTTACTCAATCATGATGAATGTATATCTTGATACGAAAGGCTCGCGGCAGTGGAGGTTGATAATGATGTGTGTATGAATTTTCTTTAATAAAGAAGAAACAGGTAAGTATAATTGCGAGGCCTGGGTTTTATTTTTCTTTAAATGACCCCACTTTTGACCTGGTAGAGGCCCTTGAGACCAACTTTATCTGTCCCTTGAATGAACACTGAGGGAGCATAGAATGCTTTAATAGGAGCTACAATAACTAAGAAACTATACAGTACTTACAAACTTAAAATTGTGTTTCTTTAAATTATGACGTTATCCACCAACGGTTCTGTCAATAAATATGTTTTTCAAAGGTAAATAATGTAGTTGAAAGAAATTTCAGTAAATTAACCTGATCTGTAATGTGCGGTACAACCAATTTTCGTCAACATCGGCTTTTTCCTAGCGATGCCACATTCGATCAAAAAATCACACATTCTTTAAGAAAATAATTATCAGAAAAATCGCAACAGACAATCCTCTTAAGGAACGACGTGGAAATAAGTCATTTATAGAAATGGGTAGGACTAACGTCATTGACAGCCAAGTGCATATTCGCTTACATGGTTAGCGATTTTGCAAACGTTAACAAGCAGTCACCCAACCTAAGCCGTTTACAGGTGTAAACGCTGCAGCATTAAATATCAATGGCACTAATTTTCTTGAGTTACATTTTGAAACAGACTATATATTCCAGGGCTAAGTCAATAAATGTAAATTTTCTTCCTCTGTCTTTATATTGTGATTTTGCTGGAGAGTTTTTTTTATGATAAATTCTAGCTTTATCACTTCCATATGAAACAGACTGACCACTTGTACCAATTGTCCAGAATATTTCGGATTTTTCGTCATACTCGCCGGGGAAATGGGAGTTAAGTGTCTTTCCCAAGAACACACCAAGGCATCCAACCTGCCCTGGTTTATACGGACATCAAACACGCGACCATTGGATATCAAGTCCGATGCCCTATCAAGTAAGAATCTTTTTGCAAAATCTGTTTGGTAACTCTGATGAAATTCCTTAAAGAACACATAAAGATGAATATGTGAACCCATGAAACATGTTCACACACGCAAGTCTTCAAAATGGGCACTTCATGTTAGCTCAATATCATTTGCGGCCGAATAGTGGTGAACTAACCTCGAGATATTTGTATGGGTCACATAGACCAAACAAAGAACATCACAAAGTACAGCGACGCATCGAGAAGATGTGCTGTCAGCAAATAAACAGTACTCAAGTAAATGTCATTGTTCCACATTTTCATGGACGTTTAAATGATTATTTGTGTATAAAATGTGAAATATTAACTAGAAACCTTACCCCTTCACATCTGCGTTTAAACCCCTGAACATTATTGCTTACCTCCTTCGTTAGAAACAATCCCAGGTTAATGGCATCACTCTGCACACACTCGTCGAATTTACCAAGAAAAGAAATTATAAATGCGTTTAGATATTGACAAGGGCCAGAATTTAAATTGTATGTCGTCAGGAGATCACTAAGGTAATGTTTACAGAGAGCTTGATATAAACGCCTTTTATATTTCAATATCTGTTTCAGGGCTATAATGGCAATTCTACATTTAATTCAAGTTCAAGCTGTTAGACAACAAAAATAAAAAATAAAAAACTGTTAGAGGATTAAAAAAGTACAAAAATAGAAAATATAAAACTTAAAGCGAAATAAGAAGTAATTGACTTTGAAATGGAAATAGACAATTATATTTATTTATATATATATATATATATATATATATATATATATATATATATATGTTTGTGTGTGTGTGTGTGTGCGTGCGTGTGTCTGTGTGTGTATATAGAACTCTGTTAAAAAGCAGAAAATCAAACACGAAAAAAGCCTTCAAAATGTAAAGAATAAAAGTTATGCATAATTAAATTTGTAGAACATGAAATAAAGTCAATAATTATTCAGAGATGCTGATTTCATTTCCACAGATACACGCGTTCTTGGTGGAGTGGGCACGCCAGAGAGGGTAAAATGACTAAGTTGAAGGGTCGGCGGGGGGGGGGGGGGAGGGAGGGTGTGCGATTAGATATCTTCATCTTCCCCTTTGCTCCCCATTTGAGGGGTGGGGGACTCAGGAAGAGAAAAGAGTCACCACCTAAAAAATACCATCCCCACTCTCAGGCCTTGAAATGTTCATTTAGATTGGCGGGCAAAAGGAGGGTCTAATCCATTTTTTGTTAGGCCAGCTGAGACCCCACAAAGGCCGGCCTAAAACTTCTTGGAAAAATATATTGCGCAGTATATATTTACCTTGAATGTGTGTTGGGTGGTTTTGGGTCGACGCATTTGTGCCGCTAGCAGCATCAGCAATTATTGGGATTGTTATATTTAGTGCCGGCCTAATAGCGGTTAAATATGTCACTGGGAGATCTACCGCTACACCGGCATATGAACCGGATGAGGGCTACAGTTCTACGCGAGGTGCTAAAAATAATGGCCGGTTTAAGCTGTGTTACTGAAGTAACGCAATAGATAAACCAACTCTTCAAGCACATCTGTTATTACCAAGCAACCAAGCGCTTCAAACTCGCGTACCAAGCTTTGCTCAACTTTTATCTTTTGGACGAAAGAGATAATATTTTTTACCATGTTTGGGGTCGCGCCAAGCACAAGCGCCTGGTTGGCAATCATTGTAAGTGGCTGAAGATTTAGAATTTTGTTTTCAATGCGGCCTGCTGCACAAACAGCGTGAATTCTACTCCATACCTTTTCAGCTAGATCCATTGTTTAATTTTAAAAAGTCTGAAAGTTTGTCAAAATTGTTGTAGATGGCGATCTCAGCAACGGCAAGAAAGCTAAATATAAAGATTAAGAAAGATTTGCTCATATGCCAACTGGTCGGAAGATGGAGTATAAAAGCGTTGACTTGCTCCAGTAAGCTCCCCTCCATTCCCCATGCTGTCCAGCCACTCACCCACTACGATATACAGCCGGCTATACGTTTTTATTTCGCCATAAAACGATTCACCTCTTAGTAACCAGTTTTGAATAATTGGAACTTTACTATGGTATGCACGTACAATATTAATGAGTATACAAGTGACTCAATGTCAACCCAACCAGCTAAAAGTGGGAACTTTACTATGCTGTGCACGCAGAATATTAATGAGTATACAACTATAAGTTTACTTGCCCAGGTTTTGATCTGATGAAAATATTTCAATTTCTTTCATTGACAAGAGTTTTTTGTTGTTAGTTACAAGATCCAAGATTAATACTCTTTTTCTGTGGCTAAATTAAATTATGGAGCTCTAGACTGTAGGCATGATTAAAATTTAAAATGTCAGCTTTGGAGTAGTAGTAGTCTGTTGTTGTTGGGGTTTTTTTCGGGTGGTTGATGGGGGGCACACCCACACGCATAGACAGTTTAAAACGTTATTTACCAAGCCAGCCGTTCTTTCCCATGAAGCTACCTTAAACTGGGTGTTGTTTACAATAAATATTAACTTTGAAATGGGCCACCGTAGAGTGGTCAGTTTTGCGACCCTCTGGTCACAGTGTCGCTTCTACAGTCACGGTGTCGGTCTTTCAAAGTGTGTCCCGATAACTAGAAGAATAAAACCGCAGATAGAATACAACACACATATGTCGCATGATAAGAATGTTTCACCCTGTACGCAGCTTGTCTAAACGAAAATCTTAATAGCAATAGTTTACGACATTCTACTGCAAACATGCAGGCCATATCAAATAAGGGCGATCCCTCCTGAGGCCTCAAAGGTTTTTCAAAGGTGCTAAACAATGCACTAAAATAGAACGCTTTGGTGTAGCATTTGTTTCCGTTATTAAAAGTCAGCATCGTATGGTTGAAGCGCGCTGGATGTGGAGTGAGGGAACGAAAGCTGCTGCTCCAGCGGTTTTTCCGTCGCAGCTAACGTACCCACGATTTCGATGAACACAACAAAGATGATCAGGTATCTCCAGTCGTAGAGCACCGAGTGAGTCTAGGACATTAAGCAGGCAAGAGATGGGAGAAGAGGGGTTAGCTGTTACGAGGGTATGCATTTCTAACCTGTCGTTTTGGATTACTGGCAACACCCCTATATAGTGGAAGGAAATGCAAGTTTCCTTAGCATCTTTAGATCTGGAAATCACACGGTCTGTAAAACGCCCCCATACATACTCGGGATTGTGATTGTTTTTTTTTTTTCTTTTTTTGTTGTTTTTGTTTTTTGACTGATCACGGTAATGCTACAAACATGTATTTTTCAAAGATTTTCTCTGGTGAGCCGAATGATAGAGGGGTGTTACTTATTCCGAAGGAAAGGTTACTGCGGACGAGGTTTTTGTCATAAACTCTCCGTCAAATATCACATTTTCATTGTAGCAGCAATCGCGCCCGCCGTCCCCCCTTAAGTCAATACTTTTGTGTTTGGCTTCTGCTGCAGCGAAAACGCAATTACCCCTAGCTGACCCCTGATTGGCTTAGGGTGCTCTGGGTACCTCCAGTGCTCGATGTCCATTTTCTTTGCATACTCGTTCCAATCCTGAGTTGCTAAATTAGTACAAGTTATTGCTCTGACACACCGAAAGAAAGCAAGATTACGTCCTTGAGGGCCGCATCTACATGATCCCAAGTGACATGAAGCTTAAAGTTGGCACCTTTGAGGGGACAACAACGAGCTTCTTGTTGCGGACGATAACATGACGATATGTACCAATGTCGATATTATTTCGATAAGGATGCCGGCACAATTGCAAAGCACGTCCTAAAAACCGTTGCCAGCAAAGCACGAAGAGGTCGACTTTAACCCGCCTGCAGCAAGCGCAACAACGGCGCAAACCAGCATAATGCAAAAAGTAAAGAAGCCAAAGACCACAAAGCCAATAAAACGGCACTAGTCGTTGGGTTATCGCGGTGTGGCTTGCAGCTATCTGTTTTCTCCGTTCTTTACTTGTGTGAGAGTAGTAACAGCAAAGAACGCGACAGCTATCCGGATGACAAGCATCACGAGGTCTCCGTTGCGAGCGGTCCTATTTAAAAAAAAATTTAAAAAAAAAAAAAAAAAAATTACAGACAGATCTGTAGTAGCCTCTTTTCTGCTAGCGTTCTCAACATCCCGGCCAGCTGCTCCAGGTGATTTTTTTCCCATTCTTTTGCTTGGTGTAGGTACCGCCTCATATTGTGACTGCGAGCACATTTCTGTTTATGATAAAACTGAGCGCGGATAGAATCGAGGCGATCGTTATGCCCTGATTGCGAGAGAGTGGTTCGCAGCTTTTCGCCATTGGTTGTATCCCTGCGGATAACTTGGCCGATAACCTCCCGGAGAGCGGTAGTTTGGTTGCTGAGTCTTTCTCGTATCGCGTCGTACTATTAGGAAATACCATCGAGTTCTCAGTCCTTAACTGCAGGTTGGCCTTGTAGCTGCTTGCGCTCTGTTTCATCATGTGATCCTTCCTGGCTTTTTTAAAACGCGTTTATGTCGTTTTGTATTGCGTTGATTTTGGTAGCATTGTTTGCAAGCTCACCATTATGAGTTTGCAGTAACTTGTTTGTTGAGGCCCATGGTCTCCCGTATCTGGAATACTATCTGACCCATGCGCTGCTGCTGCCTCATTGACTGCCATGTCTTCTGGCCCCAGAACCTCGAACTGCTCAGCATCAATGTGTCCCCCCCCCCCCCCCGTGCTCTCCGGCAACCATTGCTTTTTACATTTTGTAGTTTTTGTGCTGTCGCGCTCCTGATCGCTGGTTGGGCCATTCTGTCGCTAGATGTGTATGTATGGCTCTGCCATGTGCCTTTTACAGACAGGAAATGGGGTACAGCACAGTTTTTCCATTGCTCTCATACTCAAGCCATATGTTTTTCCTCCGGAGCATTAATTTACCGTTTTCCACGGTATAGTCAGCATAGACGACCTTGTTTTTAGGCCGTTTCGCTTAAAAAATTTATCAACCTTAATAGATATTTTGAACTATTATTAATTTTTCTCTACGGTAATTCGTAGCCAGCTTTCCAACTCTAACGTTTTTGGTGGTCAGCATCTGAAGGGTCGGTAAACAAAGCTTGTGCTATTATCGTCATCATCTTCCATACTATGAAACTCAACAAGGCTTACGAAAGGCCGTTGACCGCGCTGTACATAAGACGCGGGAGTATTTCTGGTCAAATGTGAGGGCCATGATCTGGATACTCTCCTTTGTGCGCTTGCTAAAAAAAATTCGAAGAAACCACGACGCTTTTCTTTCTGGCAAGTGGCATAGCAAAACAAAAACGACCCTTTCCAAGCTCGCCTATGTCAGCAGCCATGTCGCAGTGTGTGGGTCATAACACAAAAGTACAACGCCGTTGCCTGTGATTTCCGCGAGCAGACCTCGTAGATAGTCTTCTTTTACTGCAAATATGAAGACTTACTTTGGGACACGCTGACAGTAAACAATATCATTGAGACCTCGCGTCTAGCGGAAACCTATGAAGTTCTATCAAGGGAATGTTTTGGCAAGTTCCTTCTGCGCACAGACCCGCTAGTATCCTACCTGTTTGTTTATACTGTTGCGTAATGTGGCAACTTTATGTTTTTTTTTTGTTTTTATTTTTATTTTTATTTTTTTTTTTTGGGGGGGGGGTGGGGGTGGGGGGTGGTGGTGTTTGTTTTGTTTTGTTTGGTTTGGTTTTTTGCTCCGCCCGCCATTCCATAACACTTGTGACCTCAGGCTACGTGCTACTTAGAGTCAGGGGATCAGTGAACCATACCCAAAACCTTTTTAAGAGCCACGGTAGAAGCTGTGAGTGACCTTGATATTGAGGAGCTACCAGATGAGCTGGCGGTACGACTACGGCTCGCACGAGTGCCGCAGAAACAATCGGAACAGCATCACATCATCGTGACCACCTGTCTGAGGTAGTGGCTTCTTGAGCGGCGAAAGAATGCATACACTGGCTTCTTACGTTTCGGAGGTAAAGTCAATGAGCGATGAACAATTTGCTTAAACCTATGCCATATACCAGACTAAACTAGGAGCCAGGATGACTGCTTCTCTGGGGTCGTCTCTGTTTAGCTTGTATACGGCGGTCCACAGATAACTGCGAGCGACATGTGAGGGATTTACAAGATGAAACAATTTTGTACCACACTAATAAATAAGGTAAAACTGTTGTTGTTGAAAGATTTAATCAGACATCAAAAATATAATTTGACAGTACTTCAGAGCAAACAACACAAATGCACATTTGGATGCTTTACCGGAAATGATAGACATATATATTAATACCAAACATAGAAGTATTAAAATGCCTCTTGCAGAAGCTAGTAAAAAATAAAATGAAAAATTTGTTATATGAGTCTATATGGTGATTCTGTTTTTGAAAGAGAGAAACAAAAAAGGTGATACGGTAAGAATTTCACTTAGAAAAAAAACAGCGTTTGAAAAAGGATATACCCCTAACTGAATCGAAGAATTGTTTAAAATAACAAATATAAGATATACTAACCCAGGTGTGTCTGAAATAAGATTTTCTAATGATGAAAAAATTGAGGGAACATTTTATGAAGAAAAGCTGCAAAAAATCAATAAACTGTATTTTGAACTGAAAAATATTGAAAGAAATAAGCGTTTTTTAAATGGAAAGGGTAAGGGCCAGAACTCAGTTCATTGGTGTCCTTTAAAGATATAGAAAACAGAAATTAATTCATGGGCATCCTTTAAATATATAGAAAACAGAATTTAATTCATGGGTATCCTTTAAAGATATAGAAAACAGAATTTAATTCATGGGTGCCCATTAAAGATACACAAAATTTTAATATTTAACTATCTTGTTGTAACCTACAGTAATATTTTTTGATCCTAATTTATTTTCATACTATTTTCAATTTACCCTGTTATATGGCTGTGTATGAGTAAAATAAAAGTTCCCTCTTTGTGGAGTTAAAACAAAATCCTTAAATCAGAAATATTTATTAATATAATAATGGCACCTCGTGTGTATATATATATATATATATATATATATATATATATATATATATATATATATATATATATATATATATATATATATATATATATACAATTACTTTCTAAAACTATCCAAAATTCCATTTTACCACTACTAGCAAGGTACAAACAGCCTGTAGAGTTAAAAGTTTACCTGAAAACCCTATATTGTTATAATAGTCAATCATTCGCCCGGGAAGTTCTAATATAATTTTTTTTAACTTACAGAGATAATATACAAGGCCGGTCTGTGTTTTCGTGCCGCACACCTAAAATTTCCGTATTGTACACGCAGCCTGAAACTACTTTTACCACTTGAAATATTCAATAATATTCTACTTACACAATATCGAGAATTATTTATTGTTATACATTTTAAACTGCTGTGTGTAATTTCAAAAATGTCTACACAGTTTTATATTTTGAAAAATGCAGTCAGTTGGGCGGGCGAGCGTGCAGGTTAGGGGTGGTGATATCGAGAAGTGGGGGTGGGGTGGCAGGTTTTACAATGTATCTGGTGAAAATGGACCAATTCACCGCTGGGTTGTAATGGTGGAGTATCGCAAATAGCGACGAGGAAATTATGAGCAGTTCACAGTACATATCGCCCAGAAATTAGAGTTAGTTGAGGTTGACAATAATATTTTTAGAACAGAATGTTTGACGATGAATTCTTAGATGAAGCTGGTGTGCAAAATGACATCAACCATGACAGAGAGGAAGAGACCAAGTACTTTGCCATTGAAATCTTATATTGAAACTAAAATAAATCCCAGCACTGGAAAGAAAGATTCAGGGAGTTATGTTCAAATTCAAAGCAAAGTAGGAATTGCCCCATCGTTCAGGGAAAATGGAAATTATCAACATTACCCCAGTTTTATTACACACCTATATCGATGCCTGCCTGGTCAATTTAATGAAACCGAAAGGTTAATACTATGAACCAGATACTCTTAATAGTTACCACAAAGCTATAGATAGATATTTATGGGACAATAAATATGGCTACAACATGGTATCTTCAATTAAATTTGCTACCAGGGGCAAAGTGATGAATTCTGGGCACAAAGACCTTACACAAAAAGGTTTAAGAAATCGAAGAACAAAATCTTCAGAACCGTGCACTTGTTGATCTGGTTTCCATAACAACACCGATAACATAGAGGAGATATATTACACAGTGTAAATCATCTAAAATACCTACAACTGCTAGAAAACTATTTCAGCTTGAGACTTTGAAAATATGGTCTACGGATTTACTTGTTTTTTATGGATCAAGTATAAGTGTAGAAACTTTCAATTTATCTATTAGTAATTCTGAGGATTAAAATTCTTTGAGTAAATATGAGAATAAAATGTATAAACATTTGCAACATAAAGGTAGACGTATCATAGATAAGAGCAGTTACAGTAAGTTTGACTGAAAATTAGAAGAATTACATATTGTTATTGAGACTTTTTCATCACTGGGGCACAAGCAAGTATTTGTATTATTTTATTTCATTTTTTTTATTTTAAATTCTTGCGACTTTTCAAAAAGAAAATAAAGGGAAGAAAGCAGAACAATATCATTTAGAATTTTCTTGTTAAATAATATCCAAATGATTTTTAAAATTCTAGTCCTCATGTTAAAAAGAGATTGAATCTTGGTTTTGTTTAAAAAAAATGCTTCCAATAATTTCTTGTGATGGAAACATACAAAATACGGAATTTGAAAGTACTGTAAATTAATGAGCTTTCTGATTAACTGAATGTATTTAATTACCTAATTAAATTTGCTGTGAAATTTGTTAGGAAGTAGTGTGTGTATTCATTATGCAGTGCGTAATAAAAAGGTTCACTTACTGGTCCCAAATCTATGTTCCAGTTGAGAAATAAAGAAAACTCCACATGGCTAAGACCACAGTTTAAATTCATTCATATGCCCCATAAACAAAATGAAAAACCCAAAGTGAAGGAATAATTCACAATATCGGCGATGCAGGCACACCGACAACGCAAATGCACAGTATCTATTTAGGTCTGGCCAAGGTTACAGACGTCTCACGGTTTTTTTCAGTGGGTTGAACATTACCTTTCATAAACCTCCAAGTGCCTTAATTAATTTTCTTTTAAGGATATATTAACAAAATAATAAAGAATGTGTGAATACAAAAGGGATATGTAATAAATGCAAACCACATAAGTGTTTTGTTCAGAATCTGTCGAAAGAACTTGTTTGATACTACGTAAGAATATACGTCTTGGCCTGACGGCTTCAAGATATTCCTACGCTCTTATGAATCTTTCGTGAAACTCGACTGTGTAGACTGCATCAAAGTTAAGACCATGGGTTACGTGGAACTGGGCTGTGTAATAGTGTATCAAAGTTAAAGTCATTGGTTACATGAAAATGGACTGTGTAATACTGCATCAAAGTTAAAATTCAAAGTTAAAGTCATTGGTTACATGAAAATGGACTGTGTAATACTGCATCAAAGTTAAGATCATGGGTTACGTGAATATGGTCCGTGTCAGACCATAACACATTGCTACTTAAATCTGTTATCGGGTAAATCACGGTATCTGGCCTTTTTGCAGCTATTACATGTGATATCAGCATAGAAGCCACAGTTATGGCCTAAAATACAATCTTAATGTCCAGAAACATATGGGGGTGCATGTTCTAGGTGTTTCCCAAGTTTCAGTTCTTTTCGAAAATTACATTTTTTTCCATCACCTATGAATACACCCCCAAAATGGCCATTTTTTACCGTTATGCTGTTGCACTGAAAAATATTTCATTTTTCAACAAAGAATATTAGTATTTCCTTATATTAGTAGAACAGAGTGTTGTCAGTATTCTTACAGAAAATTTCATCACAAAAATTTTAATGTATTTGTCGAAAGTAAAGGTAGAAAATTGGTGGATATATCAATAAAAATGTGGAACCTGCACTGTATTATGCTTTTTTATATTCTTGTTACCCTCTTCTAGTTATGTCTGTAATTATTAGGAAAGATTTCATATTATTTTACTGAATTTTATATATAAAAGTTAAACTATAGTTATAAATGCTGCCGAAACAAAGAAATGTCAGATTGGAGTCTTAAGTTTTTTTACGGAGTATCCACTGAAACACAACCTGGTGCGAAAAAATTTGTAGAGTCCGTCACCAGTCACATTTTTCCTATTTTGAAGACAATTACAATTGTTTTTATTATTTTGGTTATACATACTGCGGGTATGGTTTCAAAAATATACAAGTCATTGATATATTTTTCATTACAATATATGATGGACAAAACGTGGTTACGGACACTACAAAAAACTGTAGTGTCCGTAACCTGAAAATATATGTAATAGTTCTGGAGCCATTTTTCAAAACTTTAACCATATCGAACCAAAAATTTCCATATCATTCGTATTGCATCATCTTTGACTGAAAATATTCCATGTTACAGGATGATGCAACAATTTCCTTATGCAATATTGCATCATTAATTGTTTGTCTGCAAAAAAAGAAATAATAAGTCCTTTGTATTTGCATCCAAGTAGTACATTCCAGTAGCCTTGGCTTCAAACGACTCACTTAGAAGCATGGAGGGATTCCTCAACATCATTACCGACAAGAAATTATCTGTCAAAGTTGAAATAATGGTAAGTATGAAAGTGAAATACTGTACCAATATTTTCTGTAGAGTCCATAACCTATATTAGGCAAATGAGATATCAATGTTTTATGTCATTATCTCGAATGCAGCACTTTTTGTGTTAAACTGTCCTTTATCATACATATTTTAAATAATTAAGTCAATACTTTTTGCTAAAATTAATTTTGTTTGATTATTGAATTAAAAATAGCGAAATTTAATGAAAAGTTAGAATAAAAGTAATTATGTCCTATTTTTCCCCATTTTGTACACTTTCAGTCTTTCCTTCAGACTAATATGTGAATGTTTTCAATATATGCACAAACTAACTGACACTAAAGAGTTTCAAATATGTGTACATATCGATGATGTTAATATGATACAAAAAAGTTACCGACACTACGCATTGTAAACATGTATGTTTTAAATGTTCATACTATAATACACATATGTATTAAATGGTCATACTGACATAAAAGCCCTACCTAAACAAGATTTATTTTCTGCAAAAGGGTTTTGATGAGTAAAATGTTTTAATTCCTACAAAATCCTGAGAAGTCTATTAAAAAGCTTGACATGGTTGGTATTATATTAATAAGTAGACACAAATATTTGCAAATGAAAGTGCAAGTAATAACCTCTTGGTTACACATGACACAGGTTAATGATATTAATAACTGGTAATGCAGAAGCACTATGTTAAGGCACAACTTCAGTTTGATAATGTTACAGATTTCTAATTCAAGTTTTTTTTCCTCAACAGTATCCAATATGGATTTAAGATTATCCAAACTATCCGGATACCATGAAGCTGGTGGACATATAAAGAGGGAAAAAATAGAAACAGATGATGTAATGAAAAGAAGAAAAAATGCCATGAAAGTGAAAGCCTGGAGGGCAAAACAAAAGTTAGACAAATCCAGAGATGAAGAATTGAAGGAAAGGGACAGAGAAAGAAAGAAAAGAGCAAGGCAAGAAGAAAAAGAAACAGCCAAGTCCTGTCCAGAGAAGCTACAATTACTTAAACAGAGAAAACGCAATAAAATGCAACGGTACAGAGAAAAGGTCAAAAACAAGAAAACAATATTACAGGGCAACAATAAGTCTGCAGACAGAACAAACAATACCCCAGAAGAACAGCTGAAAACTAAGAGACATACATCACTTCTAAAAAAGAAAACAGCTGTTCAAAGAACCCAAATATGGAGATTGAGAGTCCAACTGAAAGGAAGTGAGCAGGGTTCGTCAAACAACTCAGAACTATATCTTGCCAATTCGTCACAGCAAGATGGGAATATCTTTTCTTCCAGATATTCCAAAAAAAGAAGTCTGAGGAAAGTGAAATCAGCTCTTCCAAAAACTCCAAAGAGAAAAGCTGAAGTATTAAAACATTTGATTAACTCTCTATCTACCTCAAAGATTCTCACACAACAGAATGTTATTGCAAGTCCAGAAATGCAGAAGAAAAATTGAAGTAACAGACAGAATACTTAAAAGAATTCAGGAAAAACTAACTGAAGTGAAAGAGCCAACAACAAAAGATAACGACAAAAGGAATGCATATAACATCATTCGTGGAGCTGTAATTAAGAGGGACCGCTCTGGGAAAAACACAGTGCTAAAGAAACACCTCAGTTTGTCATTCAAATCCAAACAGATCAAACGAGAATGGTGGAGAAAATCTAGAAGGAAGAAAAGAGCTGATGCGATAAGTTACAAGGTCAAACATTCAGCTAGAGAATTATATCTGAATGCAGAAGTTAGCAGAGAAATACCCTGCAAAAGAGAAGTTGTGAGGATCAAAACAAGTGATGGAAAGAAAGAGACTGTTCAGAGGCATGTTATGACAATGACTCTCGACGAAGCACATCAGCAGTATAAAAGCACATACCCTGAGAGCAAAATCGGACTAACGGCATTCAGAAAGTTAAAACCGGAGAATGTAAAGAAAGTCTCGGAGACCAGTAGACGCTCATGTTTATGTCAAGTTTGCTGTAACCTTGCTCTTAAGATTGAAGCGATGCAGAAACACATCGCATCCCATGAGGAAAAGGAGACACTTCAAGCAATAGTTATAGGGAAAAAAAAGTGATGCAACTTTTTGCAGGTATGAAACACAACCAGCTGTAATGTGCCTAACAAGAAGTTGTGACAGATGCAGTGTGGACAAGCTCGATGACTACTTGAGGCCAGTAGCTCATATAAGCAAAGATAAACAAGTATCCTGGTATCAGTGGGGAGTGATAGACATCACAAAAGATGACAAGGTAAAGCGATGTGTGTCTTGCCTTCCAAAAGAAGCAACATTTTATGAGTTCCTTTGTGCACTGAAGAAAGATATGCAAGTGTATCCTGAACACATATTTAGAGCCAGCTGTCAGCAGCAACAGATGAAAAAGTGTGTAGAAAGTCTACAACCAGGGTCGGTGCCCTTCGTAATGGACTTCAGCGAGAATTATGTCGGTGTATTCCAAAGTGAAGTACAGTCGGGGTTTTTTCACAGAAATCAGGTCACCATCCACCCAATGATGACCTACTACAGACTAGACACATGCAATAGCACGTAAACTACCAATGAGACAAAAGTCAAGCATGCCATTATTGTTATTAGTGAAGATACCAAACATGATTCGGATGCTGTGATAAAGTTTGAAAACAAAGCTCTGGACATTTTGGAAGAAGCAGGTGTTCCTGTAGAGGAAGTTCACGAGTGGACTGATGGATGTGCTGCCCAATATAAAGGGAAGAAGTCGTTTGCTGACATCAGTCTCCGAAAACAGCCGAAAGTTACTCGAAATTTATTTCGAAACCAGTCATGACAAGAATGTGTGTGATGGTTTGGGGACAACAGTCAAGAAGGGATGTTATACAGCAGTCATCAGAAACAGAAGTGTGATAGGAAATGCAGCAAATGTCTTTGAATACTGTCAGCAAAACCTTTCAGCTGACAGAATAGATATTCAAGGGGACACTAAGATCATTTCTAAGCGGGAGTTTGTTCTGGTTTCGAATATAGAGAGAAACAGACCGCAGTCAAACGTAAAGACGTTGACGGGGACACGCAAACTCCATGCAGTCAGTTCCACTGGTGCAGACTATCATCTGGAAACAAGGAACTTGAGTTGTTATTGTAGTGTTTGTCTCCAAGGTACTGGAAAGTGTGGAAGTGAAGAATATGTAAAAGAATGGAAGAAGAGAACACTCAAGACAGCAAATAACCAGAAGATCAATAGGCCAGTTACCGATGTAAGAGAAGAGATAACCAGCATCAGGAATGAAGAAAAGAGTATCTGTATACTTTGCACCTATATGAAAGAATTTAATTTGTATGACATTATTCATGTATATTTTCATAATTTTACAGCTGTTATACCATAAATACTTAGTTTTGTTACAACTTCATACAAAATCTAAGGACAACAACTTGGAGATTTAAAAACTATGGCTCCTTAACCATTATGTACAGCTGTACCTGATAAGGAGGATACATCCAGTCTGAAGCCAGGACTATTTGTAGCAGTCTGTCTGAAGTCATCAAGGCGCAGTTCGGCAAACATATTCATAGCAGAAATTATTGACGTAGTAGAGTCTGAATTTTAAGTGAGGTATCAAGTGAGGTATATGAAGGTTGGAAACTGTTACGTCTGGCCTGAGTTGGATCAACAGGACGTATCAACTGAACCAAATGATCATCTTGTTGGGACACTGACAGAGCCTGTTCCTGTCAATGAACGGGGACATTTCAAGTTCAACAACAATGAACTCAATGCAGTTAAGAGTGAGCACATGAAAATTCACAAACATGTCTTTTTGAAGTAGATGTAAGAACATACATTGTGTTCCCATAAATGCTGGTGCTCTATAATACATGGAACTATGTACATGTCTACACCTGTCTAATAGGTATAAGAAGTTAGTACTAAATGTGCTACTGTCAATAAAAAGTGATTTTTGACATAGAAGACAAGTACTTTCACTGTGTTACTTTTCACTTTTCTATATTTGATGTTACCCAATACGCGGTAGTGTCCGTAACCTTCCCGCAACATGATCAAGTAGCCATATTGTAAACCTGAATGAAGATATCATTCGACAGGAAATGTTTTGAGAATTGTTTCATTGTTTGTATATATTCATTAAACACTTAATTTCATAAGTTTAGCATGTTGTTATAATTTGATATGAGAGGTTCATAATTTCAGTATTGCAAGACTTTTAATGGGCTCTAGTTAATAACAAATGTACCAATCTTCCAAGATTTCATTATATTTTTTAATTTCTGTTTAATGATAAAGGAATGAAAGAGATTATTTAAGCAGAACATGTCAAAATAAGTTTATTCATTTCGTGAATTGTATAGAGTCCGCAACTGTTTGGACCTTTGTCTGCTACATTAATTTAATTTTTTCATATGCAGTTCTAGAATTAGAACATGTGGTTGATTATTGCCTATAGGTTCAAACAACAATATTAAAGCAATATTTTCCATTTCCCTTGACCTTGTTAGTACATTCTGATAAGGTTATGCTCCGTTAAAATAGTTTTTCAGCAGGTGTTCAAGAGAGAGTAAGGTTTTATTCGCCTATGACCTATCTAGTCACATAAAAGTTATTATTTTTGTTTGTTTATGAGTTCAAGTTTGTTATATTACAAAAAATTAAATGTTCAGTTGAAAACCATGACTGACTTTGCTTGTTATATTCACCCTTTAGTATCCATAACCAGAACCTACTCTACCTCCAGCAAACAAGAAAACAAGAAAAAAATAAACTTGCCATTTTCTCTTCAATAAACCATTACATTTTCAGAGGTTCAAAGTGTTGAACTTCCAAAATCAAGTTGTTTCAACAGAATTCTGTGAAGTTGAAATCGGACCCCCATGTGCAACACATCTGGGCCAAATACCGTGATTTACCCGTATATATTTTAGGTAGCCAACACGTTAGAGTTTAACATAACAAAAATTGCTCACTTGATCAAATATAAATGTTGTCTCGTGTATCTCTAAAATCTGAATTCTTCTTCATTATTTACTAAACAGTGTAACAGCTTTGTTCTGTATGACTTTTTTTTACAGCTCTACAACAAAATTTTCAGCGAATAGGTAGACTAATGTATCTGCGAAAGACCGGCTGCGACTTCGTGACATTACAACTATATCGGTCATGGATATTTTCATAGTGTCCGGACAATGGACGTGAATATTTGAAATTAATTGACAATATCTTTAAAAATTCGAATACAATTGTGGCATACATTTCAATTCACTTAGTATATTCATTCAAGGTACATACGAAAATAAGATTTAGTTTTCCTATAATTGTAGTTTTAAATACTTTGGTTCAATGTAGAAGCTTGTTTATACTTATCATTTTATGTCGTATAGCGCAAATCAAATTTGATCAAAACATCCCGCTCTCTCTACCCTTTCTCTCATTTATTTTCCCTAACGTCATCTTTGCTATAATATGACAAAACAGGAGAGAGAGAGAGAGAGAGAGAGAGAGAGAGAGAGAGAGAGAGAGAGAGAGAGAGAGAGAGAGAGGTGTTTCGATAATGCAGCGCTGTCTCTCTCATCTTATATACAACAGACGACAGAAGGTTATGTAGCTATGCTCGCTTATTGAAGAAAGACCACGTGAGTTCCAATAGCATTGCCACTTGTGAGTTATAGGGCTGGAGTATGTCCGTGTCTCATTATGGCAACAAGCTCGACCCATTCCCCTCGCTCCGACTCGCTGCTCGGTGTAAAGGGGGTCCGCAGCACCATTGTTGTGACTAATTACCCAGGCACTATAGACCAAAAAAGAGCACCTGGTTGTCAGATTCCCAAACCTCCCAGAGAACGACGTTATGATGCCCGGCATCCCGCTCTCTCTAATTTTCTATCATTTATTTTCGGAAACGTCATCGTCGCTATAATTTGACAAAACAGGATAGAGAGAGAGAGAGAGAGAGAGAGAGATAGAGATACACGTTTCGATAATGCAGAACTGTGTCTCTCATCTTATATCCAACAGTATTTTCGTGAATATTTGTGGCCAAATGATACTAGAAAATTAAATGGTAATTCAAAATTGTGTTTTAATACATGAATTGCTTTCCATCTTCATTTTTAAAACAAAGAAGGAATTGAATTTTTGGGTCACTAAACTAAGTAGCTCTCTTGTTAAAATATATATATATATATATATATATATGTATTTTTTTTCTTCATTTTCATGTGTAACCGGATTTAAAGTCAAAGTGCACGGTCTTGAAACCCGTTTATGCCGACTTTAAAATAATTCCTTGACAGGATTACTATAAAAAGTTTACTAAAAATTGTGCAAATTAAAAATCGTACAAATCGCTGCACACAATTTCTTCTTTTTGACATCTAGGGCTGCGATTTATATTTTATGTCTTTTCATCCTATAGTAACACACAGTCTTGTATTGTGCCTAAAATTATTTTCATATAGTGTACCATCTTGAACGTATGGTCAAGCATTGCAACTGGTTTTAGAATATAAAATATATGGACTCATTCAAAGAAAGCGATCTATTCACAATCAAGTGATAATAAATAATGTAATAGTGCGGAATCTTTTATATTTGAAAACATTGCAAGCTGGCGGTATACATTAGAGAAAAATACCAAGAAAATTACTCGATTATTGTAGCGCTGTTATCGATTTCCTTATTGGTTTTCTTTAAATAAGGATTTTATGTCTCAGCTGCGGACACAAGTAAGTAATCGTTGGTTTGATTTAAACGGCGATTTCAGCACATTTTTAGCTATACCATAAGAGGAAAACTGGAGGTAAGTGCATATCCCAAGGATACACCAAAGTATCCGATCCGGGTTGGCCTGGTTGGGTATTAAACCCGCGACACTTGGATTACGAGTCTGACGCGCTACCAAGTAATGATAGGTTTGGTCACCCTGATGAAATTATCTAAAGAACACACGATGATGAATATGTGAACTTCTGAAACATGTTGGAACATGTAAGTCTCAAAAATGCTCACTTCATGCAAACTGAAAATCGTTTTGTGCACTAATAGTGGCAAACAATCATGTAGATCCTAGTATTTGTCGCATAAATCATACATAGAATATCACTAACTATAGCAACACATTTAGGCGATGTACTGTCAACAAATAACCAATATTCGAGTCACAAATATTAAACGTTATTTTGCCACATTGTCATGCACGTTAAAATCGTTATTTGTGTTCTAAAAAGTGGACGATTAACTAAAGATCCATACATTAATGTTATATCAATACTGTATAATTTCACACAAGGCTTGTGACATAAACTTCTACACTTGCTGCATAAGTTGACCGCTGCCTTTCCGGTTTAAACACAACTTACCACTTCTAACATTTTTTCCAGTTTAAACCCTTGAAAATCATAACTTACCTCCTTCGTTAGAAACAGTCCCAGGTTAATGACACCCGCTCTGCACACACTCGTGGAATTTACGAAGAAAAGAGCTTATCAAGTTACATAGATACTGACAAGGACCGGGATATATTTTTCATTATGTTTCGGAGATCAATAAGGTAATGCTTACCGTGAACTTGATTCCCAATATTTACACACTCACACTTTACATATACATGGGATGGTATAATAATAAGCTAAGGTATGTACAGAGACCTCTCTATAGATATCATATTACCCTGTCAAAAATGTAAACACCATACACACCTGGAGTTTAATACAGGTATTTCAATATCTGTTTCAGGGTTGTAAGTGCAAATTCTAAACTTAATTCAAGTTGAAGATGTTAAAGAAGAACTGTTCGAGGATTAAATAAGTAAAAGAAATAGAAAATATAAAAATTGATGCGAAATATAAGGTAAATTACTTTTGAGATAGAAATAGAAAATCTGATGTGGAGAACAATACTTAAAAGCAGAACGTCATACAAGATTAAACACGGTAAAAGTCTTCAAAATGTAAAGAAAAAAGTTACGCATAATTACATTTGTAGAATACGAAATTAAATCAAAAATTATTAACAGAGATACTGAGAATATATGGATTGTATAATATTTTAAATAATGAATCAGCAAGTTGCAAATGACAATAAAGACATTTTATATTAAAAAAAGTTTTCCTTATCCACAGATGCACACGTTCTTCATGGAGTGAGAGCATTAGGGAGGGTAAACAAACAAAATTGCAGGGTCTGGGAAACACCACCAGGCGTGCGATTATGTTTGTTCGTCTTCCTCTTTCCTGGGGAGGGGGATAAAGGAAGAGAAGAGAATCACCCACCTAAGATCTCACGCCTTGAAATGTAGGTTTAGATCGGCGGGCCACCCCTATAAGGGCTTTCTGTTGCACCAGCAGAGTCCCTTCAAGAGACTGGCCGAAAAACTTCTTGGAGAAATATATTGCGCAGTATATATGTATCTTTAATGTGGGTTTGGTGTTTTGAGGTCAACACATTTGTGCCGCTGACAACGTCAGTAATTATTGGGATTGTTATATTTAGTGCCAGCCTGATAGCGGCTAAATATGTCACTGTTAGATCTGCCGCTACACAGCCACATGAACCGGTTTCGAGTGAGACGTTATCCGGAACGGCAGTACTGCTATCATGTGCCTTTAAGGCTGCGTATAAAGGGATTGTAAGCAACGCCCACGTTTCTTCACCGCGTCTCTCCAGGAGGTTAATAAAGTAAAACCGGTAGACGTTGCTGAGTGTAACACCAACACGTTTTGAAAGTCTTGCGCTGAATCCCAGCGACACAAACCTAACACATTAAATGCCATAACCCCACCAACTGACGAGATTCTGCCACGCGTTAAGTACACAGCCTCTAATGCAGCGCTGGATGTGCTAACAACGACAACCTCGCGGTGGGAATTTCAGCCTTAAGGACAAAGGGTGGCGACAGCCTAGAGGATAACAGAGCGCCGCTGCCATAGAATCCAGGACCACGTATAATCATGGCATGCTTGTCGTTTGCACTCGTGCAAGCACTAATGCCTAATTTCAAAAGTGATAGAGCACTTTAGCATATTAACTAGCTCTTGTTTTTCATCTAAAATGCCGCCTTTACATAATCTGCGTCAGTGTGGTTTTCCGTGGTAAACAGTACGCGTGTCCCATCCCACAGGATAGTGCTTTTAGAAGGGCACTGCTTTTCCCATCAAAGATATTATCGGTTGTATTTATCTGGAGATATACCAGTGAAATGTTGATAAATGCCGGGAGACTGGGTGCCGTGTGCGTGTCTGCTCCCGCTAACAGCTTTTTAGGTACCAATGGAACCAAGCAGCCCGAGTGTGAGCCACCACAGTCGATCAGTGAGAATGGCGTTGCTCCGCCCGGTCGCCGCATTGTAGTCTATAGCAATTCCACTTAGTTTTTCTTTTGCTTATTTATCTGTAATACCCATTGCAACTGGTGATGATTCTCTGGTCGTCACAGTCCCGGAAATTTAACGCGGTAAATTCTTTGTTGCCCAGCGCAGAAGAAACGCTGAACCATCATGGTTTGTACGAAATCTCACATAGCGCTACACGTGTACTTGAGTCGGTGCATATCACCTGTTCTATAGCTACGGGCCCAAATATCGGGTTGGTCAATACAACATACATTGTCAGAACCAGCTCTAGAGCATGGAGATGGTATTGCCACAAGTACTTCGATTTAGTGACGTCGCGAAATATAACGTCGGCGGCATCTTTAACTATAGAGAGTGCAGATCCACGAATTTGTTCTGAAGAGGTGTATGTGCGGGATGGTATTTCGTTCCGGACCAAATTTATTGAGACAGCCTAGAAGTACGTGCTACCTTTTGTCCAGTAGAAGAACATCGTGGACATTTGGTTCTCCGGAACTGCAGACGGCAAGATGAAGTTTCGGCAAAATCAAGTGAATTTTGCCGTTTTGTGCGCGACCACCATTTGTGAAATCAACGTTAGCGACCACTTGTTGCCTGCTGAAACGGCAACACTGACTTAGATGGCACACAGCTTTTATCGGTCCCATGTATACTACCATACAAGAATGACCCACAGTTATCTACAAAATGAAACACACATCACTTGTGACATGATACCAAAGCCCATTTCAAAAATGTACATGTAAAATGATTGTTTTACTTCATCGTTCACAATAAGTTTTTAAGTATCGATAATTAAAAACTGCCCCTACTAATAGTTCTTAGCGAATAATTTCGCCTTAATTCACAATAAGTGTGCTTTGCCTGTAGAATTATATGTATGTTTGTGCAGATAACAGTTTTTGTTTTAATTAATTTCCCTTCATTCTCGAAAGGACACAAAAGTTTGATAAACAGGAAAGGATTTTAACTATTTTTTTCTTATTGATTCTGACACAACCTCTAACTCTTGTTGGCCGATAGTGAATCGGCACAAAGAGTACATTGATTATGCACACGGAAGGTGTACACCCTGTGCACATAAGTTTTATCAAATTGTTTCATTGATTTTGTTTTTTAAACTATAAGTTATATAACCAAACCATGACAACATGCGGCTCATAATGGTGAGATTTATATATGCAAGAAGAAACAGTTTACCAAAATCGGTCTTTGTGTAACAAGAAGTGCTTATAAATCGTGCTATTTACACCTAAGTGCTGGAGTTGGGTTTACGTAAATCAACTGAAAGTTGAATCTTCAACTTTATGCCTTTGAACTGAAATTTACTATACAGGGATTTGTGTCTGCTTAAACACCTGACAGGTTTTCACATTGCAATGACCTTGTTTCTCAACCAACTTGCACACGGAGAACATAGTCTAGACAATTAAATGTATCTGAAAATGCAAAGAAACGTATTAGGCATTAATACATTTTGTTTTTGCATTTATACTGTAGTTTTCCTGTTCGCTTTGTTTAAAAAAAAGCATTACTGAGTTTTAAAAATAATAAGATTATCGTTTTTTTATTTCATTTGTTTCTTGACAGAGTTTTAATATTAGTATGGAAAGTAAAAGTTCCATTCTTTAAAAATGAAATCTGAATATTGGTCTGAAGAATTTATATATTATATGTTAATAATTCGCATATTTTTAATTATTCATAATGAGTGAAACAGAAACTATAGCTTGAAAATGTGATAGTGCGAGTTTGCTCATTTTACAGAAGTTTTTATTTGCTATTCTACTTGTGTAATATTCCCAGTTTTAAAGGGTTTCTTCCATAAGTTTTAAAAGTTAGCTTTTTTGTTGATGTTCAGCATTAAAAATGTAGTCAAATACGTCTCATATGCTTACAGCTGTTCGTATTCGTGTATTTGTCAGAAAAACGACTAAAGTATACGAGATATTTTCACTGTTCCAAACATTAATGAGCTTCCTGGTCATGTGACTCTGTGACGTCAGAGACGGGACACCTGAAGCATTTGGTTAGTTAGCCTTGTTGTGAACATTTTATGCCTGAATTTAGTAATTTTGGAAATAAATCTACAGTTTCGAGTACGGACTGGCATTTTGATCCCTCAGAAATCCAGCTGAGCAATTGTCGAACGAACTCCTTGATTTTGATAGCTCTGAAGCTCGTGGATCAGATGGGGTGGTGTACCTAAACACAGTAATGGCGATGCAATACAGTAACATGAAAGAAATTAAAGTAATGGAGCAAGAAATTAAGCATTTTGCACACAGAGTATTGATTTGGTTGAATAATGTTTTTTTGTTTTTTTTAATTGTCCATTTTGTTCTTCTTGTTGTTTATCTATTGACATTAATATGAAAATTGATGGCGCTGGTGTAAACTAATGGAACACCACTTGAATATAAGGTATACTATAGTAGGGTAACATATTTATCACGACATATAGTCACTTAAATAACAATAATTATATTTTATTTATTTATTTCTGTCAAGAGTTTGGAGACTTTTTATTCATTGTTTTTATTTTTCAAAGTTTTGATTTTTAAATATTTTCGTACAGTAATGGAAAGGAAATACAGTAATGGACCCGGAATTACAGTAAAGGAAAATATAGAGATTATGGATGTTGATGAATTAAACAAAATAAAATATTTTGCTTAGTTTGTTTTTATTGTTGTTATTGTTCCTCTATTAACATTAATATATATGATGACGCTTATGTACAGTAATGGAACACCAATATGCAGAAAGGTATATACTATTCTGTGATAGCAAATTAAAACGACGTATAGCCGTAAAGTCATATAACTTAATATATTTTATATTTAGTCTTTTCTTTCTGTCTTCTGTCTCATCCAACCCCAAGTTATGCTCTCTCTCTCTCTCTCTCTCTCTCTCTCTCTCTCTCTCTCTCTCTCTCTCTCTCTCTCTCTCTCTCTCATGCACACGCCTATGTTTACCTTCGGTATGATTAATCTGATACAGTTGTATCCTTCTTAATATACTGGTATATGTTCCTGTTCTTACGAATGTTTCCTCACGTAGACATACGGAATATATAATACTTTACAATTAGAAACAAAGAAGAAAATGTATTAAAGAAAATCGTTAATTGTGAAATTGAGCTCATAAATATGCATTAAAAGGTTATGTAATTTTTCAACCAAGATAAAATCAAAGAAGGAAATACATTAAAGAAAATCGTTGACTGTGAAATTTAGCTCATAATTATGCATTAGACATTTATTAAATACATTCAGTTTCAATAGCTTTTACAATCTGAAATCTTTTTCAGCTAAGGCCCAAATGGTATACGCGAAATGACTCTCTCAAGCTATCTACCAAATCTAATCTTGACCGTCTCAGTGATACATTCGTTACCTTCAATTCACTGGCAGACCACCGATCTATCACATGATGTCAGGTGGACCAAGCAATTGAGATTTTGTGTGTAATTCATATTGTATCGATTTCCGTTAACAATGTATGGTCAAACCTGTCTGCAAAGACTACTCTTAGGACAATCTGAAAGTGGTCTTATTAAGCAGGTCGTCTTTATATACATGTTTTGATTTATATATAAATGGAACCTAATGACCTTTACCCTTATACGCAGATGGTCCTTATATACAGTCCTTATATAATGGTTTCTATTAAGATTCTCTGGTTTATTTATTTATTTTACTAACGTTACTTCTTATATAAATTATTGTATCACGAAAAGCTAAATGTTGCATTTCTTTCCTATGAATAGCATGCTAGACTATATTCAGATTCAGTTTTAAATAAGACCTTTATTTCGATGCAGCTAGTAACTGCACATTTTGATTAAAACTTGATAATGCATGGAAAAATGTAACATTTGAATAAAAGCTATTTAGCGAAATGTTAAAATGAACCCTAGTTTTATGTTTGCATAAATAGAAAATATTACGTAACTTAGCCGAACAGGGTCGTCACATTAAACGCCATACTTGGTAAAGATTTATTTTCACAAGTTACACCACGCCCTATAGTTTACACCTACATTATTTCTGAAACATTTATGAAAATGTCTGAACACATATTAAACACTATCTGCTATATTAAAATTTGAACTTATGATGTTGAAAAAAGTAACTTCACGCTTATTTTTAAAAGGTATTTGCTACCCCAAAAATAGTACATATCTTCAAGGTGCTTATTTTTTTGAAGACATTATTGTAATTTCTGGGCAAGTATTAGGAAAAGAAAATCACTTGGTTTAGAACATAAGTTCCCTTTCATCATTAACCTAAGAGTTAAAAGTTCAAAAACAGAAATCATCATATGTTTTCAATGCGTCTTAAAATGAAATCAAACCTACCTGCTTTGTCGAAGGATATATCTCAGTAGCTCTGCTTTTTCATCCCTTCTACACAATTGTATAAAATATAGCTTGCTGACATAACATCATCAAAAGGTCTTAACTCTTAAGTGACCTAAGTACCCATCAACGATGAGAGGTCATATCATATGACTTGTTTACACATCAACTTTGAGAGGTTGTATGCATCAGAGTATGTTGTCATTTTTCCTCCTAAAACTAGCGTGCATCCGGCATCAACTTCCCACATCAGTGGTTGCGCGCTGTTGTCATCTCCCGCCTCTGACGTCACACACGCTCGGTTTCCGAATATTTATGGAAATTATGCATACGAAGCCGGCACCCTTATTTTGACCTATTTTATAGAAAATGACTGGATGGTTGACGATGGGACTTTCTGCAAAGTAAAGGATGCGTTCGGACATTTAAAATACTATTGTAAATAGGAAAAAACAAATACCTTGGAAGATATCCTTTAACTGAAAGAAATGTGTCATCACTATTACCATAATTGTTTAGCCATTTCTTCACAATCAGAGCTCCATCCCCCACCCACCTGTACTGAATTGTGCATTACCAATAGCCCTTAAATTTCCACCAAGCATCTTAGGAAGAGACAGCATTATAAACAGAGAGATTGATATCATCCTCGACTCATTTGTTTTAAAACATTGATGAAGTATATTCCAAAGCAAAAATGATTTGGTTTGGTTTGACGTTTTAAGGCATAGCAACACAAGCAGGTCATTTAGTGCCTAAGCAATTGGAGTAACGTGCATGCCCAAGGACGCACCACGGTTACAGACCTGAGCTGATCGACTGGTAGGATTCGAGCCTGCACCCTTTCGGTCACAAGTCCAGCACGCCAATTACTGAGCCACCGCAGCCCCTGCCTCCATTAGTCCCCTCTTACTACATGTGGGTGGGAGCAATGGGCCCACGCTACATCCCTGAGCCAACAGCTAGAAGCAGAAATGACTCTGCTAAAGTAGAATTACACAATAAATGTTCGTATTTATTCATTAGACTGATTTGGGCACAACAGTTTACATTTTCAGAGCGTAAACTAATCCTGGTCATTGATGGCCAACGTAAAAAGAAACGAGAAAAGGGAGTAAACATAAAGTGCGCCTAGGATGAAAGTTAGTAAAAATAAATATTATGCCAGAGTTTAAAGCGATTTATTCACATTTTGATCAAGTACGGATTGTCCTATAGTATTATGTTGATTTCAAATGTTCTTATCTGAAAATAACATCCACATTCGTTGATTTAATGTGTCCATTTTTGCTTTAGAACATGACCAATTAGGTTGCACATGTCTTACTCCCACAGACTAGAAAATGCGACGCCCCTCCACAAGGTAAAAGGCCACAAGAAACGGGAAAGAAAATCCGATATCATTATAATCGTAGTAGTAGTAGTAATAATAATAGTAACAGTAATAGTAGTAGTATTTAGGACTAGTATAGGTGTAATCTCTGTTATTTTACATCATATTAGACACCTTATGTCATCCTGCACGGAATGTTTTGGAGATCAATTATTATTAGCATAATTCATGCTTGTTTTTAGATCCTTACTCGAAAAAATTAGATGCATGCTATGTCTGTGTATGTAATAAGATATTGTTTACACAAAAATGCGATATTGAAGAAAAGAGTAAGAGCCGTTGAATAATGGCATTAAGGATCATCTGATTCAGGCAGGAATTCACCTGACGCCATAGTTAGAAACAGGTATTTGATATGAAACTTTGCTTGGTCTGATGTTTAAGAGTGACTCAGATTTTGAAATTATATCTCAGTCTATACGGAATATGAAAGCGTTGAATACAATTATCAATGAGATTGATCTCATACCCTGTTCTGGAAAATACTAAGAAATAATGATAAAGGCCTAATATGCAGAATGGCACTGTTACATGTAAATAACATGCTTTTTTCCAATGACTTCTCTTATGAATCTAATACGTTTGAGACCAAATCACACTGCTGTTTAACTGGAAACGTCATGGTGTATGTAGTTTGAATTATGATACCTGTCTCATCAGCATCCACGTTTTCATCGACCAGTAAGCGCAAGATTAATTTCAGCGGCCAACTTTAAGCTTCATCCCTCAATAATGTCACTTTACAACAGTCACAAAAGTACTGTACTTAATCCAGTTTATTTCAAAAATGTCTAATTTGTAATTTCTTCGCACTGTAAGAAACTGCTGGATGTAGAATTTAAGTGTACTCTACAAGTTGGCGAAGCCTTTATTCTTCTATTTCACTAAGCAAACTTCTTTTTCTGTGAGAACAGTTTCCTAAATAGTCATTGTTTCTAATATAGGTCAGCAATTACAGAATTATATAAAACTTCTCAGGAAATATTTATGTTTGCGGACTGATAAATTATTTAGACCTGCTTTGCAAGCTGATCAAAAGGCATCAAAACAATGCCTCAAAAGTAAAACGTATGCCATAAGAAAAAAAACCCCAACACTTTCATTCTCGATACTGTTGGAATTCCACTTGTGAGTAGAGAAAATCTGTACTTTCATTCATGACTTTGTAACTCATGAGAATTGGCTGTTTTTCCACTCAATAATGAGATATAATATCAGTATCCATGACAACAATGTGGATATAGTCTATATATACTTGAAGACATTAAAACCATAAATATTTATGTTTTATCACAAAATACTTTTTACTGTTATTTGATAAAGATCACGTCACGCTCAATTTTCTTTTGATTTTCATATCTCTATATTTGGTTTGGGAATTAAAATGTCTATTGTAAAAATGAATTACATGATTCTTAGTTGTATCGACAACTAAATCCTTTAACAGATTATTCATGAGTTATAGATTATTTTTTTATTAAATAAATCTATTTTATAGTTAATGCTTTGTTACAATAAAGTGCTTACTAAATTTACAATAATCATGTCTCTACGGCATATTTTCTATCTTTTCTTTCTTTTCTTTTCTTTTCTGAACGTATCCATATTGATTAGGAATCCCTTGTAAGAGAATTACACCATCCCAGCTGTAACTGGTTGATCTTCTGTTGAGAGGTCTGTATGTTAGCATATTGGATGGAAAAAACTTGTTTTTCATTTATCAAGATGAAATTGTGTTATAAGATGATATGCAATGACAAATCAAGTTCAACTTGAAAAGAGCACAAATGAATGAATGAGCCATTACCAACTGTTCATAAAATGCTTAAATTTATCCACGGTCCGTTTTTTTTTTTTTTTTTTTTTTTTTTTAGCTGACGAATTATATGAAAATACTAATTGTGAAAATATACGAGCGTATATACTTATTATTGTCATAAAAGTTCCAAATTTCATTTATTTATTTTTTAAAATTAAATACTGGGCTTTATTAACCTGGCTTGTTAATTTAATAAAAATACAAATAAAAAAAACAACCAAACAAACAAAAAATCGTGCTATGGATCCTTTATACAAATGCAAAGCATAAATCGCAATTATATAATAAGCGGATAAACATAATCTTTCTTAAATGACTTATCTACAAGCGTTTAGTTATTAATAATTCACCTTAAAAGCTGGCTCTTTATGATGGTGCAAAGACTTCACATTAACCCACAGTTGGTCCTAATCTGTGTCGGCGCGCGTGTCATGTGTCGTTTTAACCACGCGTGTCCTTGGCACATTTTCTCACCGATAAGCCTACTACAGTAATTATTAACCGTAAATAATCTAGTCCAGCGCGTGTCAGGAACTTAGCAACTAAAATGCATTTCCAAGTTTGATGTGAGTTTCGGTTTTATAGGTTTTATTTAGTGTAAAATTGAAATCTAGGATCGAAATTTTTCGGTTTTCGAGAAGCGGTGTTTCGGTTTACTAGAAGAAAAAAAACGATGATATTAAAAAGGAGAGAGAGAGAGAGAGAGAGAGAGAGAGAGAGAGAGAGAGAGAGAGAGAGAGGAGAGAGAGAGACTGGTACCTGCTTAAAATCGACAATGTTTTTTATATTATTTAACTTCGAAAACTCAAATATCGAACACTCGATTACCATGGATCACTAAAAATCACTGATCGGTCGCGACCATACAAATACCATTTAAAACTCGAAACTTTGTCCAGTTAGCAGACTCTCAGCATTGTGTTGCATTTATCAAGGGCGAGAGTATATTATAATCAGCAGAATGAGGCGAAATGATGAACATTGAAACTAAACTGCATGATTAACTGATAAATCCTTGTTTCGAGATGATCCTTTGTCAATAACGTAATCTTGTACTGAAAAACAGGTTTGATATTGTTCTATGTGCATATGTCCACATATTGCTATCAAGTTTAATCTGCGTTGGTTCTTAATGAATAAAGGCTACAAGAGTCAGCTTTTGTTGCTTTAAGTTTACTACTACAACTTATTACGATTGAATGACATTTAAAACAAAGGAAGCACCCCTTACCCATATAAAATTGTAAAAGGACTCAAAACACCATTTGTTTCACGATGACGAACGAATATGCCTTAAAGACAAATTAAAGACAAGTTAAAGTCTATAGGACGATCTTTTCTTCTTTATTGGATTTATTCAAACAAAACATAAGTAGCACTCTCAAACTTTCAGTAGCATATTTAAGGTGTTCCGCTTAAAGAAAATCAGAACCCGGTGGACGAGGGTTGATTAACTTAGCAATAGTATCATTAACCTAGTGCAAATGTACAAACTTATTATCTCTATATGCAATATGTTTTTTTTAAAGGTCAGCCAATACACTACTCTTTGCCACATTACAGCAATGTCTTGCTGGCTTGTCACGTTACCCACATAATTGGCCAGGTGAGAGCGTTTTCTAGTCTCTTGGCAAACATCTTTCTAAAATGAATTAATATTTTAATTGTTTAACTTCTTGGCATAGGAGTTAGCCCTTTATCTAGTTTCTTCCATCTCACATAATCTTAAGGCATACTTAAACTGGGTCCTGGATTTCAGCATCATACCGCATAGAAAACCATGTCTAGGCTTACCATTATCACGCCATAAGATATAATAATTCTTACCTTCTTTATGCAAATCTTTTATATAGTCATTCCACCCGATACCATATCATTTTTACAATTATTTTGCATGATGCATGGTACAACAGTATTATTGGCGTTTGCAAAGACTTTTACAACAGCACGATACAATCTATCAATAGCCTCCCGATGATCAACATAAACACAGTTTACTCTGTTGCATAACACAGCTTCATATGGCTACAGTGCGCAGTTGATTGTTGAGACTATTTGTGTAAATATGACCTGATTGCCCGTAATGAACCATTGTTTACAATCTCCATGTTTCCGTACATTATTATCTGCGTCTTTCGTTTTAGATAACACTACAGACCATCAGTGTAAACTTGTGTATTCAATAATCATGTAGAATTTAACAAACAAACTTTATTTTTTTAAAATATTATATAGAATTAATACAATCCAGATAAAATAAACGCAATAAAAATTAACAAAAAGGAATTAGCTTGAGATACCATGAATGACATGATGCTTTCATATTTTCTGGAACAGGCTGACAGTGTTTATTTAATCACACCTGAAATATCACAAAAGACGTTTTGATACATGAGCTTATTTATGCACTCCATGTATGTAAAAGTATGGAACAACCAGGTTGCCACCGTGCTGTATGATTACCAACTAACAATTGACGTTTTACCTAGGGAAGGGATGATCATAATGCGATCATCATTTATTTCTGGAAAGGATCAAGCATTCATCCAGGATTAAACAACGAACACCTATTGCATCTTTTGAACTGACCACCTGAGTCTGAACTGTTCATGTACGGCATCATAATGTTTGTCTTCGTTGTCATTTTGCAAGTTAATGCGAGTTCCACTTGTCCATGGTATACCAATGTCCACAGTCTCCGTGTTTTTGTCAATAGTGTGCGTCGCTAGTTTGTATTGATAGCTCAAACTAGATGTGTAAACATGTCCTCATTGTCCATGATATACCAATGTCCACAGTCTTCGTGGTTTTGTCAATAGTGTGCGTCCTTAGTTTGAATTGATAGTTCAGACTAGATGTGCAAACAAGTCCTCATTGTACATGATGTACTAATGTCCACAGTCTTCGTGGTTTTGTCAATAGTGTGCGTCCTTAGTTTGAATTGATAGTTCAGACTAGATGTGCAAACAAGTCCTCATTGTACATGATGTACTAATGTCCACAGTCTTCGTGGTTTTGTCAATAGTGTGCGTCCTTAGTTTGAATTGATAGTTCAGACTAGATGTGCAAACAAGTCCTCATTGTACATGATGTACTAATGTCCACAGTCTTCGTGGTTTTGTCAATAGTGTGCGTCCTTAGTTTGTATTGATAGTTCAGACTAGATGTGCAAACAAGTCCTCATTGTACATGATGTACTAATGTCCACAGTCTCCTTGTTTTTCTACTTTTTAAGTAAGGTACAGATTATATTTATCAGTGTAAAAGCCTTAAATTCTTAGGTCTAATTTAACAAACAAACTTTATATATAAAACTATTATGAAACAAATAATGTAATCCAAATAAAGCAAACTCAATAATAATACCCCAAAACGTCAGTTTCAGATTTCATAAATTATATGATGGTTTCAGATTTTGTGGAATAGGTTGGCGTCATCTGTAAATTGTTCTTGATAGTATCTATTTACGCACACTTACAAGAGCACAATGCATGTTTTGATACACGAGTTTATTTACAAACTCCGTCATGTGCTTGCGACTGAGCACATTTATGAACTGTATGGAATCACCAGGCTGCCACATTGCTATATGAAGTAACAATTAACAATTAACGACTGATGCATTACCTAGAAAAGGGATATTCATAATGTGGTCGTAATTTGATTCTGGAAATGGTTAAAGGTCTCTCTGTGGTGAAAAAACGAACCATAATTACGTCTGAGTGGACTAACCCTTAGAGTCTGATCCGTTCATGTACGTATTAATAATGTTTCTCTTCATTTTCATTTTACAAGTTAAGTGGAAATCCAGTTGTCCATTACGTCTCATTGTCTACAGATTCCATGTTTTGGTCAATAGTTATGTGTGTCCTTAGTTTGAATGGATAGTACAGACTATTTGTGTAAACGTGTGCGTCCTCGCTTGAATCGCGAAATTTCACATTCATTAGAATTAATTCTACAGTGCCCTCCTCGATACGCCACCGTTTGCCATAAATTAACTGCCAGAAACTGTATCTCTTTTCACTCCAAAATAGTCAGAACAAATGTCCATACCCGAGTCCTCGATATCCACCAAATACAAGAATGTGTGTGTGTGTGTGTGTGTGTGTGTGACCCTGTTTTCGAGTTTATGTGGTGGGCTTGTCTTGCTAAATTAAATGTTACTGCTCTAGAAAAAAATTATTTATAAACAAAATACTAATATTCTAGAGTGGAAACAAAATTGAACCTAAATTCTAATGAAAATTCAGTTTGAACTTTGTTGCCTAAGTCTGGGGACATGGGATATTGGAGAGAAATAAACAGAAGCAAAAGATATCTAAAATAGATATATTATTATTATTATTATTATTATTATTATTATTATTATTATTATTATTATTATTATTATTACAAGACAATACGTACAATAATCTTCAAATAACAACTTCGACAACATTTACAATAACAAGTGTTGTAATGCAACACGGCAATATTACATTACTGACTTAATTACTTCCTTTTGACATGGAGAATCAAACAGCTTGTACATAAGAAAATTCCTACAAATGACTTCTTTATCGTAACATTTCCTTATAGTTGCTATTGAAGTTTTCTTAATTCTAAAATTTCTATTGAACATATAATTTACTGTGCTTTGTTGTCATGTGACGTAGCTTTGTTAACGACTAGTCCTACTGCTCTTAAAATGGTTAAACAAACTAGAAGAAATAGACAAATCGACTGCAAACTCATGTCCTGACAACAAATTAGTCTAAAATGAACGAATTACATACAAATGTTTTACCCAATTATATCAAATTATGCAACACAAACTCATCTCCAGCACAAATGAACAAAGACATGAATATATATTCAATTCATTACAAACTTGCACATACATTACATTTGACCACAAACATGTATAAAATACAAAACATATATTCCATCTGCCAGGAAAATTCCATCCTCATTTGCCGGGGGTAGCAGGCGGCCATGTTGAGATTCAATGGTGACTGCCTACTACAGTCCACTCCCACCTCCCCCTCTTCCTCGTCGCCCCCATCATCCTGAAAGATAAACTTGATGCGAATGAGAAACGTTTTGTCTGCCGCAAGAAGGAGGGCCGCGCGTGCGTGAGTCATTTGTCTATTTAAGATTAGGTTATCGCCTCGTACTTGTTATCCCGTCATAATGTCAAAGTGTGCAAGTATGAATTGATCTTTTTCTTTGATGCAAAATGAACCACAGACGTGCACAGCGCCGCCGACTTTAAACTCTTCCTTGGCGTCACGAAGACGACGATACCAGTCAAGGTCTAGTTTATTGGGAACAGGTGCAGTATGTGGCTCTAATTTGTCAAAATCAAGGGGACTTCGTATTCCTAGATTTAATAGCGCCCAAAAAGCCAAATTCCTGACCCACAGTGTCCGCTGCCTTTTCATTCGTTTTAAGCCAATCGAATGTCCAGCGGCGTCCAAGTATTTTCCCGACCTGCTGCAGTGCTATGCGGCTCCTGGGGTAAGGCAGTCGAACCCCCTTCAATGCTTTGAACTCGTCGCGCAATACACGTGCTTGTTGAACATGTGCTGTCTTTATGAATATTAATATAGCAGACAATTTTCTAATAGGGGGACATGAGGAGAGTTCTTCTAGCACAAGACCAACTATTTATTCTTCGCGCACGCTTTTCAGTGTAGGCACACTTTTGGGTCACTCAACGAGCCCCGCAAGAGCCAAACTGATGGATTTGTGAATGCGTCCCTACACTGCGTCGGAGACAAATTACAGGAGGGCTACGGCCGTATTTTTTGTCTTTGCCTATGTAGTACACAAAACTCGTAAATGCTTATGTAGTACACAAAACTCGTAAATGCAGCTCCTGCACATATTTTATCGGTGCAAACCAAACGCTACTAGTACTTGTTGTGAATTCTCATAATTATGGATATATTATCCGTCAGAATTATATTTAAATAAAAATATTCAATGTCTCTTCTGTGTTAATTTACGCTCACGACTGCAAACTCTTTATCGCGAATCTTGCACAGTTGTTCATAGCGGACTTAAAGACTGCAAGCCTTAAGCATTCTCACTTTTGCGCGAGCTGCTGGGGCTTTCCGTTCGGCCTCGACCACGACACACTATGCAACCATCAGTTTAGCCTCCAAATCTTCAACATGTGCCTTAAGCTAGGAAATGTCGTTTCTGGCTTTTTTTAGTTCCCTAAGAGGATGGTATATGTCTTTGGCTAGACCGGCGACTCTACGGTATCTGGCGCGTGTAAGAAACAAGACATTATTGAGCTTACTCGTCAGCCAGATAGACTTTACTTCCTCTAGGTAAATCGTCCACTTAAGTTCGCTTTCTTAACCTCATCAGCCGATTCCGTTTGCATGGCCTGTGTGTTTTTGGTATGAGGGCGGACGGTGGGCCTAATATCAATGGCCGCCAGGCGGTTCGTCTGTTGCAATACTACGTTCTCGCGCCTTTACTGCTCGAGTTGCTCTCAAGGCTTTTGCAGAGGCACTCCACTCTGAGGGTAGGAGGGACGAACACCTGTCAAAGCTTCATACTCATCCCGTAGTACATCATTTCATCAGTATCACTATAGCAGACAAGTCTCTAAATAATATGTGTTACTCTAGAGACCAGGGCCAGCGAGGGGTTGGGCCATCCCTTATATCTCTACTGAGGCTACCCAACAGATAAGCATCTTTTGCGAACATACCTAGTTTTTGTTTTCTTGTTAGAGAGAGTCGGGGTCAGAAGGAAGGCTATGTAATAAAATATTTGGGGATTTGCGATGAAAACCTTTGGAATTAGCTGTAGTTAAACTTATGATCCTAAAATATAGAAGCTATCTGACCATTAAAAGTACCAGATATCACTAAAGAATACCTTGATCGAATTCATATATACGCTTGTTTTAATGATTTTTTGTTCTTTAGATTGTGATGAGTTATTACATCACTAAGGTATTTCAACACACGTTGATGTTTCTTTGTTTTAGATTGTCATTAGTTAGCAAATCAAGAATAGCTATTTTAACTTCAGAAAAGTGGTATTTTTAACCAGTGCAAAAGGAAGTGTTTGTGATAGTCCTTTTCCATTTACTGACTTTAATTAGAATGTCTATAAGGAAACTGTCAAATATAGTGGGAATTTATACAAGAATTTACTTTACGAGATATCCTAAACATATAAACATAAGTTTGCGACTCTAGAAAGTATAATCAATCAAACAGCAAGGTCAGGCCTGGACTATCAAGACTGTCAACATAATACCAATTTCAAATGTCACTTTTTCCTCAACTATGGTCAAGTAATTTTACCCATTCAAACCAATGAGATATTTGTTTACCTCTAACACAACATATAATTCAAGTAAATCACTTTCATATCCAGGTATTGTTTCAAAAACCATGTTGTTAAAGTTTCATATATGCCCGTTCTGTTGTTTTATTTTAATGACATGTTTACTTAGCTGTAATAATTGGATTTAGCTAAAGGCGACAGAGCATTGTTCAATCCAAACTAGCAGCTACTGTTTGTAAATGTAATTTTAGCATTGAAGCATGTTAGGAAATTGTGTACAGCTAGTTTCTCTATAACTAATTCAGCTCTATCTGAATTCTTGTAGCTTAGAACAATATAAAATTCGGAAAGCAATATACATCCAGGAATTTGTATGGTTTTGTTGTCAAACACATTTTTTTACCGTTCTAGCACTCAACCAAAGATCTTTAAGGTTAAATCACTTTTAAATGTCTCCAAGTTTTGTCTATTTAAGTTTTGAATGCTTCTATTTCAGTTGCAAACTTTTATTCAAGCCATTGGAGTGTTTTTTCAGCCGTCTTCTTATGTTATTTAATTCGTCAGTACTGCCTGTAATTTGTCAATACTACTTGTAATACACCAATGCTATTAACCAGTTCTTGACTTGCAGTTTTTTTGTAACTGTTCTAGATGGTTCAATCCCAGCATGCAATACTCCTTAATGATAACATATTTCATAGTTTTGTTCGTATTTTTCAAATCAGTAATTGATAAATCGTTAGTTGCTTTCATAGCTTTTACCATGCTTGCATGCATATTTATCTTATTCTTGTTGACGTTACTTTTTTGTTTGTCTTTTTTAAGTTTTTCTTTTTCCGCAACTCTGAGAAAGTATTGATGTTAGTTGTTATCATGTTGCTCAAGTTTGTAATTTTTGTGTTAAAATCGTTAATTAGCTTTTTAATCTCTTGATCTTATTATTTGATTTTCTGTGTAAGTCTTTTTGTAATTGTTCCAGTTAGGTTAATAAAGTTTTTCTCATCCTCTGCATGCTACCTTCTATATAACCTCACTCCTAATCCTGTTTAATTGACTGTAAATATTCTTGAATGTTATGTATTTTTATCTTCTATTTCTCTTACTGCTATTTCTCTGTTATTTCTCTTACTGTTATTTCTCTCACTGTTATTTCTCTTACTGTTATTTCTCTTACTGCTATTTCTCTTACTGCGATTTCTCTCACTGTTATTTCTCTTACTGCTATTTCTCTTACTGCGATTTCTCTCACCGTTATTTTTCTTACTGCGATTTCTCTCACTGTTATTTCTCTTACTGCTATTTCACTTACTGCGATTTCTCTCACTGTTATTTTTCTTACTGCTATTTCTCTCACTGTTACTTTTCTTACTGCGATTTCTCTCACTGTTATTTCTCTTACTGTTATTTCTCTTACTGCGATTTCTCTCACTGTTATTTCTCTTACTGCGATTTCGCTCACTGTTATTTCTCTTACTGCTCTTTCTATCATTGTTATTTCTCTTACTGCTATTTCTCTTACTGTTATAAGGCTTGTATAGTATTAGCCAATGTGCTGAATCATTGTTTAAACAAGATTTAAACATCGAAAATCTGTTTTCTGTTGTAAACAATCTATTTGTATAGTTCTGAAATTAATTTGGCTCTTTCATTGCCGTTCTCTTTACAATTTCTTAAGTTATTGTCTACCTTTTCTCTCCATGCTTTAATATCTTTCAGATTATTTCCATCTAAAGTCTTACGTATTTGTACATAAATTCGTCTTTGTACAAAATGACTAGTAGCTGTATCAGTCAGTTTGACCTGATCGAAATAAATGTTTGTGCAATTGCTTGTACTGACCATTAATATTGTATGAGATAAAGTCTCCATGAAAAAACATTTTAACAGGTAAAGAGACTGTTCTTTTTATCAGAATTTGATATACCTTAGCAATTAAGCTTTTAACATCGTGGTCTAAGAGTTTTCTATAATAAGTGAGATATACACATATTAAATAAGTGATCTTGCATTTGATCTGATGAACTTGTAATCTCTCTGGAGGCTATGTTTCTCATCCGATCTTGATAAAACTTGTCGGATAGGTGTATATCATCAAGATCTTGGATACTTTGGATCATGCGCATGATCAGCGCATGTGAATTATGTCTTTATCATCGGATATATATTTTTTGCATCACACTGTAGTTGAATAGGTAAAACTGAAATGATATAGGGATTGCGAGATAGTTTACATACTGTTCTGCCCTTACAATATACTACGTAAGCATGCTTAGTGAAATGGTCAAGTTATGTAAGCCAGGTGAGCTACATCAGGCCAACTTGGTCCTCATGTTTCCGATATTTGAATGACCACTCACTCAATTCACTTCATAGTCGGCATATTATGTTATACCATATATTACTTTCACCACATGCCACTGTTGCCTTGGGGTTATGCCGCTGTTGCCTTGGGTTATGCCACTGTTGCCTTGGGGTTATGCCGCTGTTGCCTTGGGGTTATGCCGCTGGGCAGAGCCAAGAAGGATACTTGACTAATTTTATTAGTTCACTTGACCAGAAGGTCTTATAAGCTTTAGATGAGCCCTTTATCCGTAGTGTATTGTCTGTCTTCCATCCGCCAACAATTGCTTGTTATCACTCTGGAGGACATATTTCAGATCAGACTTTGATAAGACTTACAAGTTTGCACAAAAATTTCTCCAGTAGTCACCAAATCTTAGTGACAATACTGACATGTTCGATTATTTACTGTACCAGAAAAGGGCTGCACAATGAAATTTTCCGATCCGGATCTGGTTCAACTTTAAACATTATCCGTTGTTAACTAGTATTTTCTATCATGATTCTCCATCTTCCTCGTAATTTTTTTTATATTTTCAAACTAATAAATGTTTAATGAATTGCTAAATATTTTGCCTGTATGTTCCTTTGTCAACAAATTTAGTCCCTTATTACATTCTTTATACTACCTCAAACACATCAGCGACTTCAATGAAAATATTCTGGAGACAACAGCACAAGACCCTAAATTTCAAATCATCAAATATGTTGGTTTTTTAAAAAATGAATCGTCATCTGAAAGTTTGATAGCCATGGACGATTTTGGCAATCGCCAACGCCAATATAGCTTATATCGTCACGATCTCGGAGTTTGATAATGACCGAACTCCATGCATACTACTGAGGTGATCTTGTATCTGATTGGCTGAGCTTGTTATCACTCTGGAGAGCATATGTTCTTGTCCAATTTACCACATTTTATTATCCACTTTTGATAAAACTTGAAATATATGCTTCTGTAATCAACATCTCGTATGAGTTTGATAATGAACGAGATACACGGATACTAATGATGTGATCTTAAATCTAATTGGCTAATTGTTCGCACTGTGAAATCCACATTTCTGATCCGATTTTGATCAGTCTTGGAACATAAGCTTATATCATTAAAATCATGGAAGAGATTGATAAAATTGATCGATGTGTACTAATGAGTTGATCTTGAATCTGATTGGCTGAGCTTTTTATCACTCTGAAACTATATTTTTGATTTTGTTTTATTATTATCACACTTGGAATATATATTTATATCACTAAAATCTCAGACGAATTCGATAATGATCGAGATCCAAGCATATTAATAAAGTGATCTTGCATCTGATTGGCTGAGCTTGTCACTATTCTAGAGACCATGTTTCTGATATAATTTTTGATTAAACTTGGAATACGGGCTTACGTGAGCAAAATCTCGCATTAGTTCGATAATGAACAAGATCCAACAATATGAATCCAGTGATCTTGCATCTGATTGGTTGAACTTGTTAACACAACAGAGACTGTATTATTGATCCCATTTCGATCAAACGTGATAAAATAAACTTAAAACACGAAGATAACTCTTGTGTGTGGGTGTGTGTGTGCGTGCGTGTGTACATCACGTGTTCATCCCACAATATAACATTAGTGCAACATTGACGGCACTAGGTGAAATAGTACTGAAATTAAATTTAGAACCCATTCACTATTATTCAGACATGTTAAATAAACCCTGGAAACTACGTCAGAGTGACCCAGTTTTAGGTCACCAACAGATCTTCATTCCAAGATGCAGCCAACGTGCACATCTGGTGACAACATATGAAAATGTATTGGAATAGCTTGTTCACCATTTATAAGCAAACTTGAATAAAACCTGGGAAATAAGTCATGGAAACCCACTTTCTCTTTTGAATACATTCCCCGATCACATTAACGTTAGGAAGATGCTCTGCTACTTCTCGAATCCAGCAATCACTGATAGACGAAAAATTCGTCTTCCTGTCTATATCCCATATAGAAAAAGGGAAGAAACTCTTCCCAACCCTTCCCCTTACCACCGCTAGGTGGCTATGGTTGTTTACCAGTTTTTTGCTTTCGCTTATACGAGATACATCTTGGCGCATGGGAGGATGAGCTGTATGGACACCAGCCCAGTCAGTATAACGCCGTTCCGGCTGTAGTCAAGCCATTCCGGCCTGCTGGCCGTACTCGACAGTCGCTGACTGAGAATCCATCACTTCTGCGAGCCGTGTGGTATACAGACCGGTCGCACATGGTTATGCGGAGCTATACGGGGATTCGCCGCACGGGCCAACCAGGCGGTTACTGAACCGGCCGGCCGTTCAACCGAGAACCGTGCCGACCATCCAGCGGATACCCAAACTGACCTGCCAACATAATTACCGGCATTTCATACCGGCAAGACAAACCGTGGTATTTGCCTGGTCGCCAATGCAACCGCCGGCACTATTTGTTTACGGTTTATGCCTTGGGGAGAGATCAAACAGTACGCAGAGACGATGACACGGCCTCGTACCTGACCCCAGGGATATTTTATTCTGATGTTGACAGAATACCTGATGAGGACAACCCCCACAGTGAGTGCGGGGATAACCATGACGATGTACCCTACGCTAATCCTATAACAGCGCAGGGAATATAGTTTTAAAGCGGCCGTGGAGGAAATCTACAGAGTTCTGCCGATTTCTGAGTGCCAAGTCCCGTCAACTGCAAGCCATGCCTATAAGATCAAGGCTTTATTGGATTTAGAAGACGAAGAACAGCAATGCTTCCGTCTGCGAAGGTTAAAGAAATTTTGAGACTGCATAATTGATAAAATACAGGACTCGTGCAATTCCAACGCTTTCTTTGCGGAAAACCAACTACCAGCGTCGTTCTCTCCACGCTGGTATCGCACACTTTCGCCGACGTGCAGCATTGAGCTGCCGTTTTTGATAAAAACATTGCGTCGGTCAACTAAGGTGGACAAAAAGGTATGCCAGCCATACGACAACTGAGCCGACCGTCCAGCACCGGCCGGCTATGGAAGATGGAAGGGAACTTCCCTCCTTCAGTGTACTGCCGCAGTAGGCGCAAATAAAGGAAATTTCCCATCGTTGGTCGGAAACAAATCCTGGACCCGTCAAACGCAAAACCATTTTCTTTTCGGAAATTAACTTCCGGCATCATTTTCGGCGCATTCCGACGCTGTTACCAATGAGCTTGCTACGTTAGATAATAAATCAATATGTCCACCCCACTGTTAGATAAGAAATCAATATGTCCACCCCACTGTTAGATAGGAAATCAATATGTCCACCCCACTGTTAGATAAGAAATCAATATGTCCACCCCACTGTTAGATAAGAAATCAATATGTCCACCCCACTGTTAGATAAAAAATCAATATGTCCACCCCACTGTTAGATAAAAAATCAATATGTCCACCCCACTGTTCTACAAGCTGAATAAAATTCTTTTTTTAACGCCACCTCAAAAGCATGTTCAGAACATAGTCGCAACGTCGTCGATGTTAGACCTAGCATCGCTAGCCATTTTCAGACTTGCCGAAAAAACGGACAGCAACCATGCTAGGGACTGAACGGCAAGGGCCGCCAATGTTATCAACAGAGCTGACCACCATTTGATGGCGAACGCTCTGACGTCTTCTGCCAATTTAGATTTCGTAGGACGAGATGTCGGTCTTCGCTCGTCATGCCTCGACGCTCCGTGCGACATCTTCTGGGTCGCTCTTATTATTCAGCGGTAAGATAGAGGAAGCAGCACAATCCCTGCCCCCCCCCTCAATTGACTATGCCTACTGTGCAGACATTCAGGCCGAATCAGTCTCAACCTCATAGAGAGCTGATCGTCGGCAAAGATTCACGATGCCGAATACTGTATAGCATCAGCAACACAATGTAATTTCAGGAGACAACAGGCTCCTCACTATATCGGTTTAATAAACGGGATAAAAACAAGGTTTCTCTCCCACCCCAAACAACCGCCGTTGACTCACCATCCCTACCGCCCAAGACAGCCTACCAGTTGACGCCACACTCTTTCATTTTGATCAGCGTTGCGATCCAAGTTTTTTCAGAGGGACTTCAGAATTTATTAACCCAACCCACTCCCTTTTCGTATTCTCGCTTTATAACGGAAGTTTCGTCAGATTTGGAGAAAGCCGAAATAATGCAGAAGGCGATCTGGTCGTTACTCGACAATCGGGCGGTGGAGATCTTTCTTGTGTCAAAGGCCAACGGCAAACTCAGACCGATCATCGACCTCAGCCACCTCAACAAATACATTGCGGTGCTGAAGTTCAAAGCGGAAACGCCTCGTTCAATCAGACTTTCCATAAAAACGGACGAATTTGCAATCAGTCTTGATCTGGCCGACGCATATTTTCAAGTCCGTATTCATCCGGCTTCACGCAAATTCCTTCCATTTGCCTACCAAGGAATCATATATCAGTTTCGTGCACTCCCCCTTTTGTATCAGCATAAGCCCTTTGGCTTTTATAAAATTATAAACTGCGTTCTGCAAAAACACATAGCAAGTTCTATTCTGGTGAAGGGCAGGAACGATCTCCGGTCCCTTCTAGCCCACTTGGCAAAGTCAGATATCGTACCCTCAGCGTTTTGTCCATTTGGGCATGGAGTTTATTACCAATTTCAAACATTGTCCGTCTCCCTCACGTACACGTGTAACGGATTATCGATTTCCAACAGGGAGTGGATTACATAGAGTTTTTGCAACTCCTAGGCTTGCTCAATGCGGCAGCAGATCTGATTCTGCTTGGCCGACTGTTCATGCGCCCCTTACAGATGGTCCTGCTGGCTCAGTGGCTCCACCTTTTTCGGTCGCCTCGATCAGAAAGTCAAGATCAAGACCAAATTTATTGCGTCCTAGGCGCACCGAAGGTTGGCTTGCAGCAGGAATCACTCTGGAAAAGCAACAACCGGAAATTACGGTTTCTACGGACGCCAGTTCGTATGGTTGGGATGCCATGCTTTGACACGGTCAGTGGTAAGTCAGGTCCGGAGGACTTACCCATTTATATGAACCTTCTGGAAACGAAAGCCTTTTATATATGGAAGGACCGACTTTACGGGAAGTAGTTCTGATCATGTCGGACAATTCGGTTGTGGTGGCCTACCTCCACAAATGAGAGGGATGGGGTCAGGTTAGGTGAGGCTGGGGGACCAAATCACCCGATCTATACATTCTGGTTTGGAAGTTTCTACGCTGGTGTTCAGACACATTCTCGGCCGCTTCTCTGTCAAGAAAAGATCAAATCCTTTATACAGAATGGTCCCTTCATCATTCGATCTGTCATAGGATGTGAGCGCTCTGGGAGCGTCCGGTGATAGATCTTTTGCGACAAGTGGAACCGCAAGCTTCCCATCTTTGTCTTCCCAGTCACGGACCCAGAAGCATGGGCCGCGGACACTATCAACCCGTTGGGATGGGTTTGGGGCCGTCGCCTACCCACCCACCCTCGCACAGTACTAGTACCGAAAATAATACAGAAATGTAGGGGCCAGAAATGCAAACTGGTTCTGATATCCAGATTTAAGTGGGACAAATCTTGGGTCAACGATCTACTCGATCTAGCGATAGATGTGCACCGGAAAAAAAAAAACTTCCAGCGAAACCGAATTTAATCAATCAGCCACGGTCAGAAGTATTTCATCCCTGTCCGTCCCCTCTCCTCCATCGATAAGTCCAAGGAAGCAGTAATGCAGGACCCTGTCCGCGCGCTCAAACACTACGTAAAGTGCGCGGAAAAGTGCTGGGGGGGGGGCGGCAACGTCTCTTTCCTTCCATCACTTCTATCAAGATGGGAAAGAAAATATGACCCACCCAAGCCCTAGTTTCACTACTAAAATGGTTAATATGCTTGGCGTATTCCGATATATCAAGAGATCGTGCATGTCTCATGAAACTTTCAGCTCATGAAGTAAGAGCTATCTCGGCACGCCTTGCGTTCAAACGGAACGTGGCTGTCCGAGACATAATAGAGGACGTTGGCTGGCACGCACATTCATCCTTCTCAAGCTTCTATATGCGTGACCTAGCTTCGCAGAGACAAGAACTAAATCTGGTATGTCCCGTGGCGGCAGCCCAGACCATTACCAGACCGGTCTAAAGTCAGCATGGTCTTATCACGAGCGTAGAACAGCGTTTTCGCTGGATTCGCCAGTGATTTACTCGGTAAGAAAAGAAAGTCGTTGCCTCCATCTTTCTCTTACAAGGATACTGGCGTCACAGCTTAGGTGACCTTCATTGGTGCTGTTTTCTTATTAGAAGTGCGGTTTACCCTCTTACATGGAAGAATCTGTATTCCCTCCAGGGTGACCATGGTAGAGGTAGGTTATTCAGCATTGCCTCCTCCTATTACATATTCTCTTAACGTTAATGTGATCAGGGAATGTTTTCAAAGGAGAAAACAAACATTTTAGTAAATAATGTTTCTCCGAGAATTCTTACCCAATCAAAATACTATTAAGCCCTCACACCTCCTAGCAAATGCGAGCATCCTCATCGAGGTATTGCTCAAGCAAAATTGGTAAACCACTATAGCCACTTACAGTTGACAAAGGGAGGTAAGGGGAAGGATTAGGAAGAGTTTCTTCCCTTCATATATATGGAATATAGATGGGAAAGACGAATTTTTGATCATTCCGTGATTGCTGGATTCTAGAGGTAGCAGATCATCTTCTTAACGTTAATTTGATCGGGTAAGTATTCTTGGAGAAACATAATTTGCTAAAAAGATTGCTTTTCGCTCATTAAACACCCTCATTCCGAAATGCACAAACACTTAATATTATATGTTAATAGGTTTAATGAAATAATAGTTACAGGCTGGACTGGGAGAGTGGATAAACCTAGTGAATCCAATAAACAGTCATTTCATGAAGCAAGGATTTACTATCGTTTGGATTGAGCATAGCTGTGGCTTCCTTTGTCAAACCTGAAATTTAAAACTTAAGATGACCCCAGATAAATACTTGTGGAATAAACTCAATTCAGAGCAGGATTCCCAAAGCCCATGAATGATCACAACAACTGACATGTTCATGTATCTAAACAATAATATTAATAAATAATCTAGATTTATGCATGTATATAGGCTTTTTCTGGCTATGACCTCTACATGAGAACACAATGTCTGCTTCCAATGCAATTTTGACTGAAATGAATGAGAATCTGTACCCAGACCATATCTAAGATAGGAGGTGCCTCTCCAAGAAGCTTATTTATTATTTTAGCTGATTTAAGAAAAAGACTATATATGAGTTCACTGTCACTGTTATAGTAAGGTACTGTACATTTAGTTGGTACTGTTTTGTAGTAAGTTGTAGTAAGGTACTCTTTTGCCCCAGTTTGTGTCAATTTAAATTGGTAGAAAATAAATACAGTTGAACATCAAAAATACAGATACCATTTCTCCAGACTTTTGTATCTTATGAACAAATGAAGTGTCTCCCAAATACATGTCTTTTTCTGTAAAAATTGACAAGTTCTCTAGACAGCCAATTGCTGGGCATCAAGTACCTTTCAATAACAAAAATATTGGAATGGTCATGAAAATATAGGAATTTTGTTTTTAAAATATAGAAAAATATCAGAATAATAGGAACAATAAATGAGATCAGAGACAGGGTAAATTTATCACTCTTCATCACTCATCAGCTCTATTCTTTTATTTACTATTATAAACATTTTGAAATCAGCATTCAGAACACTTCTTCACAAAATGTTACTAACAGAAAAACTTAAATGATAGTATGTAAACTCTCAGATCAGAAAGCATTTCATTTAGTTACATGATAATTTTAGTCTTTTTAAACTTGAAGTATACAATTCAAAGTCATGTGCTGTTTAAAGTGAGAAAAACCACTTTGATTTTGCTTTCTTCTCAGCAGCCTGGCTGTTTTCATGTTTCCTCTTTGTTATGCCAGAATCTGTTCCAAACACTCTTCTATCGAACAACTGCCTTTTTTCCTGTTCAATCTTTCTTTGACTATCTCTTACATGGTCCATCTCTTTTCTTAAATCTTCAGACTTCTTTACTAGGATCCCTGTCCATTTATCAACTATACAGTGCAGTGATGCTGGTTGAATGCTCAGCCAGCAAACGTGTGTGTACTTGGTGAAGATCTTTGTTTTGGCCTTCAACTTGCACCCATCATTCATGAGTACTGAACTCATCTGTGTTCTATCAATATATTCAACATGCACCCATCATTCATGAGTACTGAACTCATCTGTGTTCTATCAATATATTCAACTTGCACCCATCATTCATGAGTACTGAACTCATCTGTGTTCTATCAATATATTCAACATGCACCCATCATTCATGACTACTGAACTCATCTGAGTTCTATCAATATATTCAATTTGCACCCATCATTCATGAGTACTGAACTCATCTGTGTTCTATCAATATATTCAACTTGCACCCATCATTCATGAGTACTGAACTCATCTGTGTTCTATCAATATATTCAACATGCACCCATCATTCATGACTACTGAACTCATCTGAGTTCTATCAATATATTCAATTTGCACCCATCATTCATGAGTACTGAACTCATTCGAGTTCTATCAATATATTTAACGGCCTCTTCAGAAGAAAAAAAAATAAGCTTGAAAACAATTAACAGATGGTTCAGACCTAGTGAGAACAAAAATTCAGTGGCTAAAGAAATCTGTTGTATATTTTACAGTTTAAGTATTTAAATGTAACAGTATAAGAGCTGTCATGTGTAAATTGAGATCTTAGAAACGAATGTTAATTTGCAAGCAAAATTTAAACTCGTTACCTGTGACAAATGATATCAAGTAATTTGGACTGGCCTAACTCAGAGGACACTTCATATATCAAAACAAATGCAAACAAATTCTATGGTCAATAAATATTGCATTAATCCAGAAAGTAAACATATATATGTGTCTAGATAAATTTCTTGATCACATATTTAAGAAACACCTCTCCAGTTCCATATTCTTACACATGTTAACAATGCACTGAGCAAAAATCAGTACAACATATAGTAAAAATCAGTACAACATATAGTTCAAATCAGTACAACATATATTACAAATCAGTACAACATATATTACAAATCAGTACAACATATAGTACAAATCAGTACAACATATAGTAAAAATCAGTACAACATATAGTACAAATCAGAACAACATATATTACAAATCAGTACAACATATAGTACAAATCAGTACAACATATATTACAAATCAGTACAACATAAAGTAAAAATAAATAAATGTTTAGAAAAATTATTTCAAAGTTCTGAAGTAAAAAAAAAGAAATTTATGCTGGACTTAGTTGATAGGCAGCAGTCAATTCATATGAAGGATTTTCTACCGTTATTTCTTATCTACAACTGATTTAAAACGTGTGTAATTCGAGGATTTTCTACCGTTATTTCTTATCTACAACTGATTTAAAACGTGTGTAATTCGAGGATTTTCTACCGTTATTTCTTATCTACAACTGATTTAAAACGTGTGTAATTCGAGGATTTTCTACCGTTATTTCTTATCTACAACTGATTTAAAACGTGTGTAATTCGAGGATTTTCTACCGTTATTTCCTATCTACAACTGATTTAAAACGTGTGTAATTCGAGGATTTTCTACCGTTATTTCCTATCTACAACTGATTTAAACGTGTGTAATTCGAGGATTTTCTACCGTTATTTCCTATCTACAACTGATTTAAAACGTGTGTAATTCGAGGATTTTCTACTGTTATTTGCTATCTACAACTGATTTAAAATATGTGTAATTCGAGGATTTTCTACCGTTATTTCCTATCTACAACTGATTTAAAACGTGTGTAATTCGAGGATTTTCTACCGTTATTTCCTATCTACAACTGATTTAAAACGTGTGTAATTCGAGGATTTTCTACCGTTATTTCCTATCTACAACTGATTTAAAACGTGTGTAATTCGAGGATTTTCTACCGTTATTTCCTATCTACAACTGATTTAAAACGTGTGTAATTCGAGGATTTTCTACCGTTATTTCCTATCTACAACTGATTTAAAACGTGTGTAATTCGAGGATTTGATTTAAAACCTTACTCAATAAATTGAATTTACTTGCACCTACCCTGATAATCAACAGCTTTATTAATGTCTAGTATTTCTCTTTCGCTGCAGGGATTGTACGTGTTTTGCTGTGTGAAAACATTGTCAGGGCAAGAGAGAAGCATTTGAGCCCAGGGGTTTAATGTATTTTCTGAGTGCACAGACACATGTTTGCACTCAGTAAACTGTAGATGACTGTTATTTTAACATGATCAATCACTATCAGGTGCTAAGTATATAGTACATATTAAAATCACACAAAAAAGGAGATTTCAACAAGAATAAAGCCTGTACTCAGAAATATAGATAGAGGTTTTCAAGACCCAATTTGAAAGTCAGGGCTTATCCTTTAAGGAAATGGGGAGTCACTATCGGTAGCTCATTTCGTAGAGTGTCGGACTATATAAGTCAAAGTTCGCGGGTTCGATACCCGGCCAGGGAAGCCCTATCTAGATGTGTCCTTGGGAAATGTGTACTTATCACCTTCTCAGCATTGTATGGACACTAAATGTGGCCCTGATAATAACACATCCAACTAACCATTCAACTGACGATCCAGTGAACAAAGGCCAAACAAATTCAGCAAAATTCAAGTCGGAATAATCGTTACGCCTGATAGGTTTATTTGTAAAGATGGCACAAAATGCAGTGTAATGGAGGTATAGCTTGGACAGAAATGGAGCTATTAACGATAATCCGAAAACACTCAAGTTTAACTAGAGAAATGATAGATCTAGTCAGAGCACAACATTCCTTCAGGGGAGAAACTAAATTCTAATTAGAATGATCAAATAATATTTGAATGAAGAGCCCAATATATTGTATGTGAATTGAGCATTTATTAAATATTTTACTTCTTTCGAGAAGATTGTTTACACTAGTCACTTTCTTGTGTATGCCTCAAGGCGAGGCCAAAGAAGCACTGATCTCTCTCTCTCTCTCTCTATCTCTCTCTCCTATTTTTTAAAACGTCATTTTCGCCAGGGAGAGTATATCTGTAAGTCTTACTTTTCGCTTACAATTTCACTACGTATGTACTGCCAGGAAATAGGCAGTACTCGAATAACTAATTTGAAACTGTATTTTGTCACATTTTCATGCACATTTGATTTTTGTTTTAAATTTTATAAATAACGAAAACCTCATGCAGTGGTGTTGTATCAATAATAACACAAGACGCCATGACATATTTCTACAATCAAGTCGACCGCAATTGTTTTGGTTTAAATCCTGGAAATAGTTGTTTACTCCTTCGGTAAGATCAACATTTTTTGTCTTCTGGTCTAACTTACCTCCTTGAGTAGAAACAATCCAAAGCTTTATGAAACTACTTATCCATGTATATTCATTGAAACTTTCCACAAAAGAGACTATTTACCCATTTAGACACCGACCAAGATGGAATATACCGTAACTATGGTCTGGAGATCAGTTAGGTAATGTTCATCAAGAACTGGTTTCCATTAAATACGCATATATCTTACCTACAGTGGTAAATAATGCAACAACAGACTGGGTATATACAATGGTTTCCCTGTAAGTAACAGGTTATCCTATTGAAATAAGTCGTTATGTTTGAAGTACGGAAAGGGTGAAAATTGCAAATGCATTTTAACAACTTTTAGGTTAATTTTCATTACACTGGTGACGCTCTCAACATAACCAACCTAATAATTATGGTGTGCAAAAAGTGTTAAAACTATGAATATCGGGTAACAGGTTTCAAAGCAGTGAGCTAGTATTTTGTTTTCGGCGGTTCGCATATTTTAGATAGCGGTTTGAATCGCAAGATTTCAACTTCACAATTAAGTGCATTCCTTTTATTCAAGTTCATCGAGTGTATTAAAATAACATGGTTGAAAAACATGAAGAAATACATGAACAAAAACAAGAACAAAACCAAAAGCAAAAAATAACCCATTATTTTGAAAGGATTATAATGTCGACAAAATTGCAGGGACAAAGTTATACTGCTCATACAAAGTTTAGCTCAATAATATCAGTTCTTCTTGTATTGTTTTAAATTGCTGTAACTGTTGATGTTGTTGCTGCTGACGATGCTGTCTTTGTCGTTGAAAATTCCAACAATACGAGCAAATATGTGTACAGGCGAGAGAGAGTGATAGAAAGATAGACAGAGGCAGAGACAGACAGACATACAGACATATATTGTAACGTTCTTTCGCCGATATTATTGGATTGGTTTTTATATAGAACATCTGTATTGTTTATCCCCACATCACTCACACAGTCAAAAAAGAAACATGCAAGGGATATAATTGGATCTCCAGTTCCTGAATGTTTAACTCGATTCAGAGACCGACCGACAGACATAGACAGTTATTTATAAAGTTGAGTTAATGACTGTTATGTGAATATTTTTTTAAAAGGATAAACTACTTTAATGAATATAAGCACTACCAAATTTAACAGAATTAATTTTTCTACACCATGTATATGTCATTGTGTATCTTTTAAAAATTAGAGAGCGAGAGATTGAAAAGTATCTTCTGATTGTCTTTCTCGAACGTCGAGATCATGAAGAGTTTCTACGTTATTGCCCTAATGGCTTGCCATAGACATACCCTTCTAGACATACTGTTCCAACGTTACCATATCACTGTTAGAGCTTCTATCATCACTAGATCGTCGTTCTATTCTCCAAACAAGTATTAATCCAAGTCTGCCTTAATTTGCTTTTGGTAATTTCAGGGGTTTTCTTTTCTTTTAAAAATAAATAAATAAATGAATAAAATACCACAATTTATAACCCCTTATCAATGTTCACCGAAGGCGCGAAATGTATTCCCATAGCTATGTTGTCGGTTAAAAAGGCGTCAAATATCAAAACCAATTCTTGCATGTCAAAAGTAAAATACACCACGGACAAAGTTATCTCTTAAATGAATAACATAAAAGCTATGTAACAGTACTTACAATGACCAATGTTCTCTGGTATACAAATCCTTCATACCTTATAGGTCACATTGTTAAACGGATGAAACGTTTAACAGAAAGAGCTGAAAGGGTTATTAAAAAATAAATTTTTTTAAATTAAAATCGTTGCTATGGTTTGTTCTTTTATGAATTTTATTTTAAATTAACAAATAAATATATAAATAGTCTGGTATAGATTCATTAAGGTCCAGTTTTTAATGTTTTATTGATCAATTATGTAATAAATTTGTTTCATTTCATTAGGGCCGTTTCTTCCACTCCAATTCGAAAATTTGCGTGAGTTCTGTGTTGACGATGTATTTGATTTCAGAGAAAAGTCATTAAAAAGTGTGTATTTTTTATTTTAAATCAATTCAATATATTCCTTAAAATATTAATTAACTTTTAAAAAATAGGAAGCTTTGTTGAAAATATCGCATTAATGGTTATTCACTGACGGTGGGAGAAAACACAACTCTAACACACGGTGCATCTTTTTCATGACAATATTTAATAAACACATACATATCTTCCATCCAGTTTTTTTTTGTATACTTGTATGGGTCATATTATAATACTTGTATGAAATTCTTTATGTGAATCGGTTAGTGAAGTAATAAATAGAATGATAGCAAACATTAGGGTGACACAATTTTGGTAACCCTAATGCTACTGTCGCCATAACGCCTACTTAATGACAATGAAATGTCACTGTAATGATGGTTGCGCCGTAACACACACACACAAAGATAAAAGTTGTCAAGACCCAATTTCGAAGTCAATGTTTATCGTAGCTAAGGGTAGCTCAGTTGCAAGAGTCTCGGACTCGTAATCCAAATGCTGCATGGTCAAAACACGACGAGGCCAGCAGTGGCTGTGCTAGGGTTCGAGGCGCCCGGGGGCAATGTTCTATAGTGGTGCACCTACCTAGGAGCCCGGGGGCAAGGTTCTTTAGTGGCGCCCATACTTTGCCAAAGATAACAGATTTTTGCCGGTTGACAACCTCTATCCCCCCTCCATCTAAATATAAGTTTTGTGAAGAATTGCACTCCATTACACTAAGGTGAGGTGAAATACTATGAACAAAAGCTGAGCTGCACCAGAAAGAGCTCCCAACGTCGCGCCCCTTCGCCTCTCGCTTGGGAAAAATTGCCCCCTTTTGACCCCTCCCTTGCGCCGCCACTCTAGGCCAGCCCCAGACGGCTGTCTTGGTGTGTCCTTGGGAAAGGAGCACTTAACTCCCATTCAATAATTGTGACCCTGATAAAAAGTCATCCAGCTAACTTTCAGATGACGATATATAAATAAAGGTCAAACAAATTCAACATTCGAACTGGAATAATCGACACGCCTGATTGTTTGTTGTTTTTTGGAGGTTGGGGGGTTGGGGAGGGTTGTTGACACTTCAGTATAAAGTGTGGTGTAACAGAGGTATAGTTTGGACAAAATGGCGCTATTAACGATAGTCAGAAAACACTCATGTTTCAGGCGACCAAATAGACACCTATATAAAACACAAATTTCGTTCATGGGTGAAATTAGCCTTTATAGAAAGATCAAATATTTGAATGAAACTATTCTAGAGTCCAATATATTGCATGTTAACTGAGTATTTTAAAGGCTTTACTTCTGTTGAGAATCTTGTTTACATTATTCCCTTCAATATACATGCCTCAAGTCGAGGTCTATAACGATCTCTCTCTCTCTCCTAATTTGTTAAACGTGATTTTCGTCAGGGGCAGTATATGCGAAACGTTTCCGCATACATTTTGACTAAGTAGGTACTGCAAATAAATAAACAGTACTGGAATAAATAATGTGAAACTGTATTTTGTCACATTGTCATGCACGTTTGAATCATATATTATTTCGTTTTATAAACAACGAACAACTAATGCATTGATATAATATCAATGCTATCACAAAACGCCATGACATATTTCTGTGCTTAATTTGACCGCTGCTGTTTGGTTTAGGCCCTGAAATTCTTTTCTTGCCCCATCGGTAAAACACACATTAGTTTTCTTCTCCTGGTTTTCTCCCTAAAAATCTAACTTATCTCTTTCAGTAGAAACAATTCCAAGCTTTACAAACTACTTTTCCATGTATGTCCATTGAAACTTTAAACAGAAGTGACTATTTACCAATTTAGACACAGACCAGGATGTAATTTACCGTAACTACAGTCTGGAGATCAATAAGTTAATGTTTTTGAAGAACCTGGTTTCCCATAGTTATGCACACACCTACAGTGGTAAATAATGTAATAACAGATTGATTATAAACAATGGTCCCTCTATAAATAACGGGTTATCTTATATACATAATTATAGATCGTACCTTTGCTGTGTGAAAGCGGTGAAAATTACAGATACCACTTACCTGCTTTTAGAATAATATTCATTACATAGGTGAGTATCTCAGCATAACCAACATAATAATTATCGTTTACGTAAAGGGTCAAAACTATGAATACCGGGTAACAGCTTTTAAAAAGTGGGGAACCAGTATTGTTTTCGCGGTTTACAGATTTTAGATAGCGGTTCGCAGCTTTGAAATTTGGAATTAACCGATGTTAGATAGTGGTTCTGTGTTTTGGGGAAAAATAACGGTCACACATTTCAGCTCTTTTAAATAATGGTGCACCTGTATATTAGAAAGGGTCATAACTCGGATGAATCAGATAACTCCTTACATGCATTGTAGTAGCATATGTCGAAAATATTTAAATCAAATATATTCGTATTAGATGTTGCTGCCAGTAAAAATGCCTTACCTGGATACACACTTAAATAAATAAATAAATAAATCAATAAATAAATAAAATCTTTGAAAGAAAAGAAAAGAAAATTGAATAATGACTCACAGGAATAAAACATTCATTCATTCATTCATTATAAATCAATCAAAGAAACTGTCGGATGATTGAAAATGACCGTCAATTAATGGCTGAAATCCAGTATTAGCAATGTGTACGAATGTATACTTATCCGTAGTCAAGAAATAAAGAAATGGATAACTATTTACTTTTCATGACAGAATACACCAAGATAAATCGAAAATCAGGTACAGTTTCCCTTTAATATGAAAATAGTATATTGATTTGTTTAATATATAGCACATTTAATTTATCCTATCTTCATTAGATGAAAGTGCAACCGATAATATTTGCCGTTGCACTAAATTATATGTACATGAGACGAAATTCAGTTTTATGTAATCAGTAGGACATATAGTTGATATACTCACATGATAAAAGCAATATACACCTTGATGTACAAATCTGTCACTGGTGCACATTCAGGTAGAAGCCGTTTGATAACATTATGACTTGATCCGCCTGTGTACCAGCTCCACAGCATCAATTAATCATAACAACTGAGTTTTTATTACATGGGAAAATGTCTTTCTGATATCGTATAACACCCAAGTTCAGGAGGTGAAGCGGATGATGCTTCCAATTACAGGGGAATTTCTAGCTGTCAGTAATCTGTCGGCAATCTATTGATGCAGAAAATATTTTACATTGTAGTAAACTTCGTTTGAGAGCCTGATTTAGGTCACATAGCCATATTCTTATACTAATTTACTATTATCGAAGGCACTCGATACTATATAGAGATAATGTATGATTCTAAAATTGAAGAGATATGTGGTAAATTTGTTGGATGTCTTATGCTGTATTTAGGATACTGTATTTGTGTGAAAATTGGAGATGCAATAACAGAAGTACTAATGTTAGATTAAAACAAGGTCGTATAATGAGTTCATTATTATATAATGTATATGCGAACGATATCTCTAACATATTTGAGCATTCTTGTTTCCTGTGAATGTCGACTTGGACACAGTATGATACTCCAAGAAGTAGGTAACAGTCTCATAATTGTATTCATGGTGCACACGCGTGAGGCCCTTTGTGCTAGAAAATTTACCTTTGAACACAAACAACATCATATATACAGCATAAGGGTACAGACGGATATTGGGTGGAGTGCACAAAAGAGGGCATCCACACCATATTGGTGCATATACATATATTACATATAATTATTAAAAGAACCCAATATGCTAAAACACCTACATATGCATCTGCTTTGACATGCATTTGTATATGATTACTTTACTCTTGAGATCTAAGGCTCGGGCTTATACTGATGTTACTATCTCTGGTTATATATATATATATATATATATATATATATATATATATATATATATATATATATATATATATATACCGTTTATATAAATGTACTGTGTGCATGACTGAGCAGCTTTTTTCAGCGTGGGTGGCACTTCTCTATCCAAAATAGTTTGGAGTTCCACACCCACTCCCATCCCCTCCACCCCGCCCCCTCTTCGGTATATACAACAATTATACAATCGCCTACACTTTCAACAAATTAAACTGGAAGGGAATATTACGATTACTTTATTTGATTACAAAATTATAATGCATTTAAATTGTTTAATACATGAGCTTGAACTTTCCAAACGTATATTTTATGTGCATTCTTCCAATCTTTTAATCTCTCAGCGAGATATTCCCTATTTGCAAACAGTGCTGTGCAATCTTAGAATGCCAACTTTGCGCGGTTTACAAAGGTTGGTTACACACTCTTCCAAGGTTCCCCTAATCTTATATAATAGTTGAAGCAAATGCGAAATCTGTTTCACAAAAATAATTAATAAATATAATTGTAATATATTTTATTAAGGAAAGGTAAATTTGACAGTAACTTCTCTTCGTTTTAGTTTCGTTTCCTGACTGAAGAACGCTCTACTATATTTGCAAATCGATCCGTGCAGGCTTCCAATTTACTTTCTACGTTAAGCAGAATAAGTGATAGATTCATAACTTTACGTGCAAATGAAATCACTAAATTTAAAAAGAAATAAATAAATTACGGAGACTATAGAAGATATCAAAAGAAATTGGTGCTGACTGTTCTGTTATATCTTTCTAGTTAAGTGATATGTTATTTTTTTAAAGTAGTTATTGTCCGTAGTTAAGATGATTTGTAGTCTTTTCTATTATTCGACAAGAAGACAGTCGGTTCAGTGTGATTCAAAGGTTTGCTACTTGTTAGAAAGTTTTAATTTAATTTGGATACAATTTGATTTTATATGAAAAGGTATACGTCTGAACAACAATACTGGCGAAGTTTCCATCACCAGCTACAAAGTAGGAGATCATAATCACTTGACTGGAAAATACAGAGGTCCTGCACATAACGAGTCCAGTTGATCACTTGACTGGAAAACACAGAGATCCTGCACATAACGAGTCCAGCTGATCACTTGACTGGAAAATACAGAGGTCCTGCACATAACGAGTTCAGTTGATCACTTGACTGGAAAATACAGAGGTCCTGCATATAACGAGTCCAGTTGATCACTTGACTGGCAAATACAGAGGTCCTGCACATAACGAGTCCAGTTGATCACTTGACTGGAGAATACAGAGGTCCTGCACATAACGAGTCCAGTTAATCATTTGACTGGAAAATACAGAGGTCCTGCACATAACGAGTCCAGTTAATCATTTGACTGGAAAATACAGAGGTCCTGCACATAACGAGTCCAGTTGATCACTTGACTGGAAAATACAGAGGTCCTGCACATAACGAGTTCAGTTGATCACTTGACTGGAAAATACAGAGGTCCTGCATATAACGAGTCCAGTTGATCACTTGACTGGAAAATACAGAGGTCCTGCACATAACGAGTCCAGTTGATCACTTGACTGGAAAATACAGAGGTCCTGCACATAACGAGTCCAGTTAATCATTTGACTGGAAAATACAGAGGTCCTGCACATAACGAGTCCAGTTAATCATTTGACTGGAAAATACAGAGGTCCTGCACATAACGAGTCCAGTTGATCACTTGACTGGAAAATACAGAGGTCCTGCACATAACGAGTCAAGTTTAAATTATAAAGATCTAAAACATATTCAAGTATTTTTTCATAATTGTTCTAGATACTATTCTCATCTAACTACCAAGACCTTAATTGAAAATTATCCTGATCAAGAACTAGCAATAATTCCAATTAATGACGAAAAATATATCAAGTTTTAGGAAGGATTTTATAACTGATAGATTTGAAAAAGACGACAGAGACGTTTTAGTAAAAAACCAAAAGGAGTTTTTATATAATTAAAGGTTTAAGAGTCAGTTTACAAAAACAGTTAGAAGTTCTGACAATTAAACAAAAATATCTTAGAAAAGATATTTATTCTTAAGAATACATGGAAAGCCTTTAATAGGTTTAATGCATTGTTTTTGTGCATTTGGACTATCTCATATGTACTGATGTAAATAAATATTTGAAACTTCATAAAGATATTTCATTTGCAAGGAGAACCTTAATATATAAAGATGTTGTATTAGTTTCCTTAAAGATCACGAAAATAAGATTAGCCGTGCTACTTTATGGTGGCTAGAAGTAAATAAGTTACTTATGTATGACTTCTACTACAACAATGCAATAAACCAATAAGGTGATGAAATCAAACTGATTATGACTGATAGATTCGTTGTGCATTAATGTTGAAACAGATAACTGTTACATTGACATGCAAGAAAATATTCAGGTTTTGGATACATGTGACTACAAAAATGATACTATCTCGACGTTCCTCAGATGAATACGAATACACCAGGACATTTTAAAGATGAATTGAATGATGTACGTATTCAAATATTGTATGGACTTAGAAGAAAGGGATATTAGTTTAGAAATAAAAGAGATGAAAAGAAGGTATGCAACGGTATTAAAAGTCAGTAATTAATAAAGCATAAACTTAGACATGTACACAGATTGGCTATTTACCGGTAACCAAACTATAAATCACAGCGAGATGAATTTAATTATATCCTATTATCACGAGCTATACAATATTAAATTAAAACGAGGCTGCTCTTTCCCACTAAGATGTTAAACATTATTAAGCAGTACCATTCCAGCATTACCCAACTTGGAATGGTTCCTGCCATCTCGGCGACAGCTACAGGGTGATACAGCCAGCCACATCGGGTAATTGGGCGTACTAAGCACGGTCCGTTAGATCCAAGGAAATTATAAAAAGCCCATTTTCTCCGCTTTCAATATTTGAGAGAGAGAGAGAGAGAGAGAGAGAGAGAGAGAGAGAGAGAGACCTGAATTGTACAAATATTTTAGATATAAAAAGTCATGTGGCATCACAGTTTACGTCGAGTTTGCTATGATAACGTTCTCTTGCTGAAAAAAGGAACCAAAGCCATACACATGAATTAAAGATTAGTAGAAATTAAAGAAATTTAATAAAATAACATCAATCATTTCAGAAAGTTTTCTTAAAAAATAAACAATTTTCTCAGAACTCAGCAATTCAATGATTAAGAAATGTTTGCAATGTAGTTGCTTTCTTTCTTGTTAGGAATAACATTTAGAGAGATAATTGAATTCATCGCAACGCTTTTTTTTTTTTTTTTTTTTTTGCACGCAAAGTTGGCACAGTCCTTTGTGTCTAGGCACATTTTCCCACCGTCCCTTCCCTACAGTAAGCAATGATTGCATTTCGATATTTTGTGATATTTTCCTTATATTTGTTTTGATAATCCAGTATAGGGATGTTTAATTAGCAATATAACCGCTTTATTGGGACACAAATGTGTGACCAGTCTGTAGAAGGGGGTTCTGTTGTCATGTGCAATCTGCTTCGAGTCTGAGATTTATTTTTTAGTTTGTATTACACATTTCTTCAATAACAGATGAATGTGATACAACACATATATATATATATATATATATATATATATATATATATATATATATATATATATATATATAGAGAGAGAGAGAGAGAGAGAGAGAGAGAGAGAGAGAGAGAGAGAGAGAGAGAGAGAGAGAGAGAGAGAGAGAGAGAGAGAGAGATGTATAGCGTGTGAAATTTGAAGGCCGACATAATAAAACTTGAGCATAATGGTAAACATTCGCAACTTTGTCGGCTGATGTCCATGAGTAAACTCTCTCGGTCACTCAACTTGCGCGGTGTTAAGATTTTAACGGTATGAAATTTCACGGCTGACATAATCAAACTTGAGCTGAGCTGTAAACGTTCGCGGCACATAAAGCATGCCGATGAAGTGTTCTTGTTTTCATATGCACAGCGTCAGAGGGTCCCATATCGCTTTCCATAGAAACCCGATTACGTCCAGTTCTCTGGCCGTGGATTTCACTCCAAACTGGGTATTTGTAGCCCTAAATTATCTCTGTATAGTCACAATACAGACGAGTTTTGTCAGGAAGCTGTCTACTTCACGGAAGCAATCTTCAGCTGAAGAGGAAAGTAAAAATAGAAATGTATTATTTCTAGCTATCTGTTCTATATGATAGACTTGTTTTATTCATTGGATGTTTCAGACTTTATTCTAAATTTTACAACGAGTCAGACCTATGTCACATAACGCCATGCTATTGGATAGAATATAGTCTGTTTCAAGTTAACCATAACTGAACAGTCAAGTTGAATTCAATTATGTTGCATGTATTCAATGATAATTAGTTTTAGAGTCCTTATAATCCAGTGTGATTATTCTTGCCGGAGACAGATTCACGAACGAACATGGTTATTATAATATAATCTCATACAGTTGTTCTTTTGAAATAATTTAATGCATAACGAAGTCAAATCATGTGCGCGCATGCGTAATGTATATCACTGTATTCATACTTAACCGTTTCTCGTGTATTACACGGCTCAGTCATTATAATTTTAGCTGTTCACGGGGAGTCATCGAACTCTGGGGTTTTGTGTAACCCAGATGCTGCTGTAGATGGTGACATTGCTCCGAAGGACGGAATCGGTTTACTCAGTGTGAGTGCCCAAAGGTTCTGGACTAGCGGGTCTGCAGGATAAGGAGGCTCTCGGGGGATCCTTCGGCAGTCTGGGAGGGAGCTGAGCACGTGAGGTTGTTGCTTCAACATTGGACGGCAGCTATGGAATCGGAAATCTCTCGCGATCGTTGACTGGGCGCAACGAGATGAATAACATCATACATTCCACGTTTGAATAAATCTAATTCAATATCACTATATGTGTGGAAATTTAATTCAATATCACTATATATGTGAAATATTAATTCAATATCACAATATGAGTAAAAATCAAGTATGCACCCATCATAGTTCCGTACTTTGATCATATCCGTCCATACGGGATCGATTGTGTTTATTTGTTGAAATACCATGTTTTGATCGGTTCCATTTAGGAACGATATTATTTTCTTATATCCATTGTTGAACTTTGTGCACATCATTTTGTTTTATCTACTGTTGAACTTTATGTGCACGAGTAAGGTGTCAGATTCAATCATTGTTCATATGCATTATAAATAAACATCTCATTCACGTAATTGTGTTAAGTGTTTTCACTAGATAAAATCCCACCGGCTTCAATTCTGTTACAATCACCACCATAACCATCATTATTTTTGTTGAAAAGGAGCATAACAATGCATCCGTTACATATAAATCAAGTAAATAGTAATGATAACCTTTCCTCCCCTTTACAGCGTTTGAGGTAAATGTGACAAGTTGATCTTGAACTAATTGGGGAAAAAATAGATTTCTGTAAAAACTTGTACATGGTACCAGTCACGACATAAAACATAAAACAGTTTTCATAATTATATTGAATGTTTCTCAATGTATCTTCATTAAGCAAGCATGCAGTGTACTCGTAATGCAAAGCAAAATGTTTATGATTTTTGATGACTAAGTTAAATTGTCGAACATTTTGCTTTCTTTCTTTTTATTTTGTTTCTTTCTATATTTTGATTTCTCTTTCTTTCTAATTCCATTTAGTCGGTACTTTTTATATTCTCTACATTTTCCTTAATTTCATTCATTCATTTTTTCTTTCTTTCTTTCTTTCTATCTTACTTATTTTTATTCTTTACAAGAAATCCAGAGACTAATAGCACACCTCTTTGAAAGATTTGAGCACAACTTAGATATTTGTTCTCCGAAATTTAAATCACTGTGGTTCTAATAGTAAATTACTATACACTCATAATACATCAAAGTTAATTTTAACATTGTAAACTCTATTAATTCCTTCTCTCTTTCTTTCTCTCTCTCTCTCTCTCTCTCTCTCTCTCTCTCTCTCTCATTTTTTGAATGCCTGAAAATTGTTAACAACCACAGACTTTCTGTCCTCCAATGTGCATGTATCTGATTACAATACTGATGTAGAAAAGTGTTTATATTAGCAGAACTGTGTAATCTATTGACATGATAATAATTGCAGAGCATGAAGCAGCCTGCTCAGTTTGAGTCGACTGAACTACCTTTGTCATAGGACTGGACAAGTATATGTTTATATGACTCCCGAAAAGGCTGCAATTCTCAACCAAGCGTATGATGCACAAGTGCCACAAGCGTATGATGCACATGTGCTACAATCGTGCTACCTCCCCCAAAACAACACACACATTTACATGTATATTATGTATATCTGACTCTTTCCTAAAGCATTTACAAAAGAATGTCATATTTATTTTCAAATTTATGATGCATTTCTTATTATTTAATTTGCATTTGATTTCGTTTAAGTTAACAATGCCTTCCAATAATATGTTTGTGAAAACTATTTTCAATAAGCAAGATAAAAAATAAGAATTGGATTAAATTGAAATTTATGAACTTTAGACTTTTACGATGGAATTAACATTACATAATTATACGGAAAGTATCTGGTTTGTGGCATCGTGTAGCCAGTGAGTTTGTGTGAACCTATGATAAGACAGAGGGGCGGATTTAGGGGGATTCGGGGTGTTCAACCGAACTCCTTGTCCAGTAAAAGTGTGACACTTTTGAATTTAAAAAACAAAGATAAAGGTGCCCATCAAAACAATCCACCCCAGTTTTAAACTCGAACCCCATTAGACAAAAAAAAAATCATTGAAATATCACAACTACCTTTCTTATCTCCATCCTCTCTATTTTGTCCCGAAATTATGGACTGGAGGAGGTAAATAATAAGTTCAGTAGGGGAGAGGCACATGCAGTGTCAAATTTTGGTTATCAATCCAACTGTCGAATGTACTACTTAATGTGTTATCAAATGAAAACATTATTTCTCTTTCATCCTAGGTTTCTTATTGAGAGAGAGAGAGAGAGAGAGAGAGAGAGAGAGAGAGAGAGAGGGAGAGATCACACTAAATGTGCTTGAAAACGTGCTCAGAAAATGCTTCTTTCAAAGAATGATGTTTGACCTGCTATTCGCGTAGGGGGGGGGGGGGTGTCCTTAGATTTTCTCCAACTTTTGTACAAATCTGGGGCATAATCGTTTTTAATGACTCTGTCAATAGATTTTTACATTAGCATACTAGCTGACAACGTTATTTCACCTAATTCGGTAATTAACTTCTTGATCTAGTGGACATAGTTCGTCGATACATAGACAATACCTCGATGCGAACATGAGACTTAACATTAAAGTATGATATACATAACTTATTAAAACGGGGTCATATATATTAGATCAAATTCGATTTTACATTAAATGAGGATTAAGCGTCAGATGTATCACATGACATTTAATTGGTACATACTTATGTATGCAGGTATTTATCTCAACAAAGTATTAGTCCATATAAATAATATTGTGTTTCAACAGATATAATCTTTCTTTCTTGTATGAATATCAACTTTCCCCCTCACTCTCTCCCATATGTAAGAGAGTCTTTGTCTTATCACGACTTGTGCTATAGTTGCAGACGCAATTTATATATTGTAACCAGTATTATTAATTACCATACATATTTAAGATAATTGTTTGTACATGATATTATATTTCGATTTTTACTGTGTATTTTCATAGATAATATTTGTACTGCCATCATAGAAGTTGTAATTGTTTGTATATGTATACTGAAGAGTCAGTAGACCTGATGGCAATACAGTTCTTTTCCCCCAACTCCCCTCCCCCACTCACACACAACCATCTACCCATACTTACTACTACTACTATTTTTATTAATAATACTACTAATACCTTTAAATATAATAATAAAAATAATAAATGATTTGCTAATGTTACGGCATTATGTATTATCTTTAAATTATAATAGTTTTCATTTGGGTTTATAACCATTGTATTTTAATTCCTTAATTCACTAGCCTACGCTAGTAAAGTACATATGAACGTCAACATGTTTACATGAGTCATGCTAAGTCCAGCAAAAATCAATAATTATGTTGCTCAGCTTAACCCACAATGCTGAACCACGTGGTAGCGCGTGCAGAACTTTATGACCTTGAATCTTATATTAACATCTTGTTGATTTGAAATAAAGTAATGTAATTGTAGTGTTAATGCACTTTTATCAATATCATGCGCGACTTAGTTTCTGATTGGTTAGAATAACTTGTTTACTCGACAATGGTAGAACGTAGTTTTAGAGTTAAGGGTTTTTTCTTTTGCGCATTAAGAGACTATATAATGCCAATATAGCCACCGAATGGGCATTCTTTGCAGTTCATCACAATTATAAGGTTATTGAGGAAGATTATTCTTGTTTGTGAAAATTCGTTGGTGGAAATTCTATACTATACATAGTACATTTTGGATTTAAGTACTATTCTTAAAGGAACTTAACAATATTCTACATTCAGAGGAGTTTACCTTTAATAACAGTTGGGATTTAAAACTGTGTTGCTTGTGGCATATCAGCACTTTAGTGACTTCATTCGGAACAATCTTTCATTTGGAACATTCATTAACTTGGAACATTCATTCATTCGGAATACTTTGGATCAACTTCCTGATTATCAAAATGCAATAGGACATTTAGGATTATTTAGAAATTTCTAAACTGTAAGTTATTTTTAATTCTTTCACTTTGTTTGTTTGAAATATTTAATATTTTAGAAAATTAAATTTATATTTTAGAAATTGTGAAAGTTTGTTTGAGTCGTTCTTTCTTTTATTACATTTTCTAACCCCTAGACGTAACACTAATTTATAATCATATAACTCTGAATATAACTGGGGCCCCGGATGGCCGAGTGGTCTAAGGCGCTCGCCTTTACCGATCACTGCCATCTCACCTCTGTCCGCGTGGGTTCGAGTCTTGGGCTCTGCCAATGTGGTTATGTGAGAAAGCTTGCCAGCAGCTTCCCGTGGGTCGGTGGTTCTTCCCGGGATTGTTCCGGGTTCTTCCTCCACCAGATATACTGGCCGCCATGTATAGCCTATCATGTGCTTAAAAATGGCGTTAAACCTATAAAACCAAACCAAACCTGAATATAACAAATATGCATATCAAGACATTGGTTACCATTAACAACCTAATCTCAAAGCCTTTATTTATTTGCTTCAATTGTTATACTAGTGAGAGAGAAATAGAGAGATGTTCATTATATTTGAAATGACAATACATAGGATGAATATATTTCGCTTGGAATCATAATAAAACATCTAAAATACGCAAAGCAATGATAAGCCAAGTCTGAAAGGAGATCCACCCCCACCCCCACATTGCATGAAAAATGCACATTTCCCGTAAAAAGAATAATGAAACTGATGTTCAAACTGACTTCGCAGAGTCTAATATTAACGTGATGTTTGTTCAATTTTATTCAATAATCAAATGAGTTTTAAAAAATATAAAACCTTTTAATAAGTAAAATCGTGTTTCAAGCTTCTGTTGCTGAAAAAATAAATACTATAAGCTAATATTCCATACAAAACAGTTTTTATACATCGAATAGACAAAATGTATCAAGCAAAATGTAGCTGGAATGTGTAATAAATAGATTATTGAGGTAAGTTTCGCGCGGATATCTTTGATCTAGAAACATTATACTGCCAAATATAATATAATATTTATTTATTTATTTATTTGTTTTTCCAACGTCTATTCACGTTTCAATGTCAAGGTCACTGTTACTAAAAATAGATGAAATCTGCTCGTAAAACCAAGTTATCATCTGGAAATTAAATGCATAGGAAAAACTATTAAATATTTGAACTTTAAGTCACATTTGGTATTATATTGTTCCTAGGTAAAGGATAAACTTTTCTCATTCATCTATTTTTTACACATGCAATCTGGCACCATCTCTCTTTCGTTTTCACTAGTTTAACAATTAAAAACAAATAATTGTGTATGAACACATGGATTTAATTTTTTTTTTTTCATGCAACAGCATCTTGAAACACAATTTTACGCATTAAAAGGGTTCTTATTTTTCAAACTCTTTTGGTTATCCAACAAAACTGAACAAACATTATGATAAGGAAGTTAAGGCTGAAATAAAATTCCGCAAATATTAGACTCTTCAAAGTTAGTTCGAATATCAGTTTAATTATGTTTTTGGTTTGTTTTATTTAGAGAAATGTCCATTTTTCATGCAGTGTTTGGATGGATTTCATTAGTCTCTAGTCTCCTTTCAAACTGGTATATCACTGCTTTGTGTTATTTTATGATGTTATTTCTGATTCCAGACGAAATATATTCAACCCATGTATGGTTATTTCAGAACACACAAAGATTAAAAATCTTTCTTATCTTGTTGATATTTTAAGAAACAAACTGTATACATGTCAGTTAAATGATTTTAACTGAACATCTGACATGCAGATCTTTGATTAGTTTATTTTAATGGAAACATGTTTTCTGTATTTTCGCACACTTCTGACTACTAGGTTTCTTCAAAATAGGGTACATAGAATTAAAGATATACTTCAACATAAAATTCAGTTTAGTGCGTTAATATGGAACATAACTATGTACATGAGTTAAGATTACTGCAATATTTGGTTTATTTTCGTATTTGTCTAGAATCAAAATACATATTACGGAAAGTCCCCGATTTGAATGTATAAATCCCTACACTTTGTGTATATTTGTGTGTCCCCGTTCTGATGGTAAAATTTCAAATACAGTAATTTTTTTTAATCGACTACAAACCGATTGCAAAAGACATAGATATAACCAAAGCATAGTATAACCGATCTTCCTCTGAAAACAATTTATTAAAATAAAGATGTCACAATTTTGATGATAAAAATCTTATGTCTCCATTTCGTAGGTTTTACAAGAATGTGTGAGTGTGTCGATGTATGTAGGTAGGTAAGCAGGGATGAAGATTTGTAGGTATGTTAGATGCATTCCCATTAAAAAATTTATATGTATGTATATATGTACTTTGTACAGTTTTATACAATTATGTGTTATTGTATGTACTGTTGTATCGATTGCATGGATGTCTGTAATTTATCTATATGAGTACTCTGTTAAATCTTAAGCAATTATATGTTACTGCTGTATGGCGAGAATGATTAAAAATTCGATTTGTTTGTGTATGGGTGTCGGGTGGAGGGTGAGTGTGATGGAGAGGAGTGCGAAATAAACTATACGCTAGTCAATCGTTTAGCGATAATTTGACTACCTGTCAATTTATTGAGCAATCGGGGTTAAGATAGCCCCATGGTTGATGAAAATTAATCATAATTATTGTGCTTGCGTATTAATTATGATCTGTAAGTTATAGGTTTCTGAAACTTAACTGAATTATGTTTAGTAGTGTTGGGGATCAGATGACATCGGAGGCAAAATGTCGGCAGCCATGCCGCCATTGCGTTATATCTGAATTCAGGTTATACCGAAGCGTGTTATAGGCTGCTCCCTGTCGTGATGTACCGTATGTCTGTACTTTTGTCTGTGTATGTACTCTGCGTTACTGTATATATTACTGGACTAATTGCATGTAATTTATGGTAATGTGTCTTGTTGTATAAATAATCCTGAATGCTATTTCAAGTATAAATTGCTTAAAATAGTCTGTAATAAAATCTCAATACAGATTATTTTATGTTTTAAGCATATGTACCAAATTAAAGTAAAGATATATTGACTTGAAGTCATAGCACCACTTTTGTAAATTTGTAACAAAAAAGCATGTTTGAGATCATTGACAGCTGAATATCATATTTATGTATATGGTCATCTGCAATAAACAGATGAGCAATCAATCATTGGAGCATGAAAAACATATCACGTGATCTATCTTTTAAAGTGATGAGGCATGCTTCTCAGTTTGAATACATCCATTAAGTTCATTGATTATAAATCCAACAATGTAAGCAAAATTGAGCAAATGCAATTGCTTAATAATAAAGGAACACGAAACTTGTGTCACTGTAACCTACTTTTGCAAGTGATGAGTAATGCTCCCTAATATAAATGCACATATTAAGTTTCATGACTCTATACACTGGGTGCAACAGAAATGGAGTACAAATGCAAGAAATATACTGACAAGTGTCAAACGTTGCTTACTGTGACTTATTTGTGACCATCATATATTCTACTTTTCAAGATTCATGACTGTACATACAACAATTTCAGAGAAATGTACCAATTATGACAGTTGAAAAACAGTATTATGGGACTTATAATGCTAACTATTTAACGCAAATGTCTAATTATAGTCTCTACAAAAAGTCCGAAACATAAATTCAGCATATATGTGCATTGTGTAACATCACACTAAAGGTTTAATTGAATTAACACAACTTATGTATATGTTGGAGAATCAAGAGGACCAAGTGGTCATGATATCGCTCACCTGGCTTATATAACCTTACAATTAACTATTTCACTAAGCAGGCTTATGTGGTATTGTAAGACTACATCGAATGTAATCTACCTCCCAAACTTTCTATTTCGTTGATTTTACCCACTTTACTATATCCTGATAAATATTTATTCTAAAGATAGAGGCATAATTAAGACGCAGTCTCTTGATTTTAATCGAAGTCATCCAGATCTTGATGATAATAAACAAAACAGATCATAAATATGGCTTCAAGAGGGGTAACAAGCTCATCCAAACAGATACAAGCTCACCTCACTAATATGCATGAATCTCGCTCATTATCGAACTCGTCTGAGATCTTAATGATATAAGCATATATTCCAAGTTTAATCAAAATTGGATCATAAATGTGGCCTCCAGCGTGGTAACAAGCCCAGCCAATCAGATGCATGTTCACCTCATTAGTATGCATGGATCTGGCTCATTATCTTACTCCTTCGAGAACTCAGTGCTATAAGCACATGTTCCAAGTTTGATCAAAATCGGAGCAAAAACATTGTCTCCAAGATGGTAACAATGTTAACCAATCAGATGCAAGACCACCGCAGTAATATGCATAGATCTTGCTCACGATTGAACCCCTCCGAGATTTTGACGATATAAACCCCTGTTCCAAGTCTGATTGAAAATGGATCAGAAATATGGACTCCAGAGTGGTAACAAGTAATTGTTGACGGACGGGCGCACACAGACAACGAAAGCATGCCATACCGTAAGCTTACATGTCCTTAGGGCCAGGTGAGCTAAAAACTTGACAAATCTCAACTATGTTGACGTTTCCATAATGTTACACATACAAGGGCTTTGGGAAACATAAGAAGATAATAGGTAGACAAAAACAAGGGTTCACCAGAACATGCTTTAAAGTCTGTGAATGGCATTACACAGGCAAGACACGAATTCCTGCATGTCATATTACAAACATTAGGCATACAGTAATATTGTCCCAAACTTTGATTTGAATACAGAGACAGATGCTGAAGTTATATGTCTTTCAAATACTTTAACACAAAATCTTACACTGTTGATGCTACCACCACCTTCAGAAAAAAGTGATACCTATGTTATGCTATTTACAGGCCAACAAAAACCCTTAAGCCAAAAGCTAAATAAAATGTGTGCGTGTGCGCGCGCGTGTGTGTGTGTGTGTGTGTGTGTGTGTGTGACCCTGTTTTCGAGTTTATGTGGTGGGCTTGTCTTGCTAAATTAAATGTTACTGCTCTACAAAAAAACAAATTATTTATAAACAAAATACTAATATTCTAGAGTGGAAACAAAATTGAACCTAAATTCTAATGAAAATTCAGTTTGAACTTTGTTGCCTAAGTCTGGGGACATGGGATATTGGAGAGAAATAAACAGAAGCAAAAGATATCTAAAACAGATATATTATTATTATTATTATTATTATTATTATTATTATTATTATTATTATTATTATTATTATTGTTGTTGTTGTTGTTGTTATTATAATTATTATTATTATTATTATTATTACAAGACAATACGTACAATAATCTTCAAATAACAACTTCAACAACATTTGCAATAACAAGTGTTGAAATACAACACAGCAATATTACATTACTGACTTAATTACTTCCTTATGACATGGAGAATCAAACAGCTTGTACATAAGAAAATTCCTACAAATGACTTCTTTATCGCAACAATATTTTTCCTTATATTTGCTATTGAAGTTTTCTTAATTCTAAAATTTCTATTGAACATATAATTTACTGTGCTTTGTTGTCATGTGACGTAGCTTTGTTAACGACTAGTCCTACTGCTCTTAAAATGGTAAAACAAACTCGAAGAAATAGACAAATCGACTGCAAACTCATGTCCTGACAACAAATTAGTCTAAAATGAACGAATTACATACAAATGTTTTACCCAATTATATCAAATTTTGTAACACAAACTCATCTCCAGCACAAATGAACAAAGACATGAATATATATTAACTTCATTAAAAACTTGCACATACATTACATTTGACCACAAACATGTATAAAATACAAAACATATTCCATCTGCCAGGAACATTCCATCCTCATCTGCCGGAGGTAGCAGGCGGCCATGTTGAGATTCAATGGTGAGTGCCTACTACAGTCCACTCCCACCTCCCCCTCCTCCTCGTCACCCCCATCATCCTAACGATAAACTTGATGCGAATGAGAAAAGTTTTGTCTGCCGCAAGAAGGATGGCCGCGCGTGCGTCAGTCATTTGGCTATTTAAGATTAGGCTATCGCCTCTTACTTGTTATCACGGCATAATGTCAAAGTCTCCAAGTAGGAATTTATCTTTTTCTTTGATGCAAAACGTGCCACAGAAGTGCACAGCGCCGCCGACTTCAAACTCTTCCTTGGCGTCACGAAGACGACGATACCAGTCAAGGTCTAGTTTATTGGGAACAGGTGCAGTATATGGCGCTACTTTGTCAAAATCAAGGGGACTTCGTATTCCTAGATTTAATAGCGTGCAAGTGGCCAAATTTCTGACCCACAGTGTCCGCTGCCTTTTCATTCGTCTTAAGCCAATCGAATGTCCAGCGGTGGCCAAGTTTTTCCCCGACCTGCTGCAGTGCTATGCGGCTCCTGGGGTAAGGCAGTCGAATCCCATTCAATGCTTTGAACTCGTCGCGTTATACACGTGCTTGTTGAACATGTGCTGTCTTTATGAATATTAATATAGCAGACAATTTTCTAATAGGGGGACATGAAGACAGTTCTTCTAACACAAGACCAACTATTTATTCTTCGTGCACGCTTTTCAGTGTAGGCTAGCTTTTGGGTCACTCAACGAGCCCCGCCAATGCCAAACTGATGGATTTGTGAATGCGTCCCTACACCTCATCGGAGACAAATGACAGGAGGGCTACGGCCATATTTTTATCTTTGCTTATGTAGTACACAAAACTTGTAAATGCAGCTCCTGCACATATTTTATCTGTGCAAACCAAACGCTACTAGCACTTGTTTGTCTATTCTTATAATTGTGGATATATTATCCGTCAGAATTATATTTAAATACAAATATTCAATGTCTGTTCTGTGTTAATTTACGCTCACGACTGCAAACTCTTTATCGCGAATCTTGCACAGTTTTTCATAGCGGACTTAAAGACTGCAAGCCTTAAGCATTCTCACTTTTGCGCGAGCTGCTGGGGCTTTCCGTTCGGCTCGACCACGGCACACTATGCGACCATCAGTTTAGCCTCCAAATCTTCCACATGTGCCTTAAGCTAGGAAATGTCGTTTCTGGCTTTTTTTAGTTCCCTAAGAGCATGGTATATGTCTTTGGCTAGACAGGCGACTCTATGGTATTTGGCGCGTGTAAGAAACAAGACATTATTGAGCTTACTCGTCAGCCAGATAGACTTTACTTTCTCTAGGTAAATCGTCCACTTAAGTTCGCTTTATTAACCTCATCAGCCGATTCCGTTTGCGTGGCCTGTGTGTTTTTGGTATGCGGGCGGACGGTGGGCCTAATATCAATGGCCGCCAGGCGGTTCGTATGTTGCAATACTACGTTCTCGCGCCTTTACTGCTCGAGTTGCTCTCAAGGCTTTTGTACAGGCACTCCACTCCGAGGGTAGGAGGGACGAACACCTGTCAAAGCTTCATACTCATCCCGTAGTGCAACATTTCATCAGTATCACTATAGCAGACAAGTCTCTAAATAATATGTGTTACTCTAAAGACCAGGGCCAGCGAGGGGTTGGGCCATCCCTTATGTCTCTACAGAGGCTACCCAAAAGATAAGCTTCTTTTGCGAACATACCTAGTGTTTGTTTTCTTGTTGGGAACCGCGACAGGCCGTTTTCAAAATGGAGACAAAATGTTGGTTGAAGCGGAAAGTGTTGCGGGAGGGGGGGGGGCTTAAAGGGGCAACTCTCCTCCAAACATCAGGTCTGATCGCTACCCCTGCCGCTCATACAATGAATTTGGTAATATGTTTTATTGAACTTTAAAACATTAGCACATATGTTATATGTAACTTTTTTGGGCTCACGACCCATGTGCTACAATCCATATAGAGAGTCTGGGTCAGAAGGAAGGCTATGTAATAAAATATTATGGGATTTGCGATGGAAAGCTTTGGAATTAGCTCTAGTTAAACTTAAGATCCTAAAATATAGAAGCTATCTGACCATTATAAGTACCACATATCACTAAAGAATACCTTGATCGAATTCATATATACGCTTGTTTTAATGAATTTTTTGTTCTTTAGATTGTGATGAGTTATTACATCACTAAGGTATTTCAACACACGTTGATGTTTCTTTGTTTTAGATTGTCATTAGTTAGCAAATCAAGAATAGCTATTTTAACTTCAGAAAAGTGGTATTTTTAACCAGTGCAAAAGGAAGTGTTTGTGATCGTCCTTTTTCCATTTACTGACTTTAATTAGAATGTCAATAAGGAAACTGTCAAATATGGTGGGAATTTATACCAGAATTTACTTTACGAGATATCTTATACATAGAAACATAAGTTTACGACTCTAATAGGTATAATCAATCAAACAGCAAGGCCAGGCCTGGACTATCAAGACTGTCAACATAAAACCAATTTCAAATGGCACTTTTTCCTCAACTATGGTCAAGGAGATATTTGTTTACCTCTAACACAATATATAATTCAAGCAAATATCTTTCATATCCAGGTATTGTTTCAAAAACCATGTTGTTAAAGTTTCATATATGCCCGTTCTGTTGTTTTATTTTAATGACATGTTTACTTAGCTGTAATAATTGGATTTAGCTAAAGGCGACAGAGCATTGTTCAATCCAAACTAGCAGCTACTGTTTGTAAATGTAATTTTAGCATTGAAGCATGTTAGGAAATTGTGTACAGCTAGTTTCTCTATAACTAATTCAGTACTATCTGAATTATTGTAGCTTAGAACAATATAAAATTCGGAAAGCAATATACATCCAGGAATTTGTATGGTTTTGTCATCAAACACATTTTTTATCGGTTCTAGCACTCAACCCAAGATCTTTAAGGTTAAATCACTTTTAAATGTCTCCAAGTTTTTGTCTATTTAAGTTTTAAATGCTTCTATTTCAGTTGTAAACTTTTATTCAAGCCATTGGAGTATTTTTTCAGCCGTCTTCTTATGTTATTTAATTCGTCAGTATTACCTGTAATTTGTCAATACTACTTGTAATACACCAATGCTATTAACCAGTTCTTGACTTGCAGTTTTTTTGTAACTGTTCTAGATGGTTCAATCCCAGCATGCAATACTCCTTAATGATAACATATTTCATAGTTTTGTTCGTATTTTTCAAATCAGTAATTGATAAATCGTTAGTTGCTTTCATAGCTTTTACCATGCTTGCATGCATATTTATCTTATTCTTGTTGACGTTACTTTTTTGTTTCTCTTTTTTAAGTTATTCTTTTTCCGCAACTCTGAGAAAGTATTGATGTTAGTTGTTATCGTCTTGCTCAAGTTTGTAATTTTTGTGTTAATATCGTTAATTAGCTTTTTAATCTCTTGATCGTATTATTTGATTTTTCTGTGTAAGTCTTTTTTTAATTGTTCCAGTTAGGATATTAAAGTTTTTCTCATCCTCTGCATGCTACCTTCTATATCACCTCACTCCTAATCCTGTTTAATTGACTGTAAATATTCTTGAATGCTATGTATTTTTATGTTCTATTTCTCTGTTATTTCTCTTACTGTTATTTCTCTCACTGTTATTTCTCTTACTGTTATTTCTCTTACTGCGATTTCTCTCACAGTTATTTCTCTTACTGCTATTTCTCTCACTGTTATAAGGCTTGTATAGTATTAGTCAATGTGCTGAATCATTGTTTAAACAAGATTTAAGCATCGAAAATCTGTTTTCTGTTGTCATCAATCTGTTTGTATAGTTCTGAAATTAATTTGGCTCTTTCATTGCCGTTCTCTTTAAAATTTGTTAAGTTATTGTCTACCTTTTCTCTCCATGCTTTAATATCTTTCAGATTATTTCCATCTAAAGTCTTACGTATTTGTGCATAAATTCGTCTTTGTACAAAATGACTAGTAGCTGTATCAGTCAGTTTGACCTGATCGCAATAAATGTTTGTGCAATTGCTTTTACTGACCATTAATATTGTATGAGATAAAGTCTCCATGAAAAACATTTTAACAGGTAAAGAGACTGTTCTTTTATCAGAATTTGATATATCTTAGCAATTAAGCTTTTAACATCGTGGTCTAAGAGTGTTTTATAATAAGTGAGATATACACATATTAAATAAGTGATCTTGCATTTGATCAGATGAACTTGTAATCTCTCTAGAGGCTATATTTCTCATCCGATCTTGATAAAACTTGTCAGATAGGTGTATATCATCAAGATCTTGGATATTTTGGAGCATGCGCATGATCTGCTCAGGTAAATTATGTCTTTATCATCGGATATATATATATATATATATATATATATATATATATATATATATATATATATATATATATATATATATATATTTGGTATCACACTGTAGTTGAATATGTAAAACTGAAATGATATAGAGGTTGGGAGATAGTTTACATACTGTTCTGCCCTTACAATATACTACATAATAATCATGCTTAGTGATATGGTCAAGTTATGTAAGCCAGGTGAGCTACATCAGGCCAATTTGGGCCTCATATTTCCGATAGTTGAATGACCACTCACTCAATTCACTTCATAGTCGGCATATTATGTTCTACCATATATCCCTTTCGCCACATGCCACTGTTGCCTTGGGGTTATGCCGCTGGGCAGAGCCAAGAAGGACACTTGACTAGTTCACTTGACCAGAAGGTCTTATAAGCTTTAGATGAGCCCTTTATCCGTAGTGTATTGTCTGTCTTCCATCCGCCAACAATTGCTTGTTATCACTCTGGAGGACATATTTCAGATCAGACTTTGATAAGACTTACAAGTTTGCACAAACATTTCTCCAGTAGTCACCAAATCTTAGTGAAAATACTGACATGTTCGATTATTTACTGTACCAGAAAAGGGCTGCACAATGAAATTTTCCGATCCGGATCTGGTTCAACTTTAAACATTATCCGTTATTAACTAGTATTTTCTATCATGATTCTCCCTATTTCTCGTAATTTTGTTTTCTTCAAACTAATAAATGTTTCATTTATTGCTAAATAATTTGCCTGTATGTTCCTTTGTCAAGAAATTTAGTCCCTTATTGTTTATACTACCTCAAACACATCAGCGACTTCTAAGCAAATTTTCTGGAGACAACAGCACAAGACCCTAAATTTCAAATCATCAAATATGTTGGTTTTATTTAAATAAATCGCCATCTGAAAGTTTTGATAGCCATGGACGATTTTAGCAATCGCTAACACCAACATAGCGTATATCGTCACGATCTCGGAGTTTGATAATGACCGAACTCCATGCATACTACTGAGGTGATCTTGTATCTGATTGGCTGAGCTTGTTATCACTCTGGAGAGCATATGTTCTTGTCCAATTTACCACATTTTATTATCCACTTTTGATAAAACTTGAAATATATGCTTCTGTAATCAACATCTCGTATGAGTTTGATAATGAACGAGATACACGGATACTAATGATGTGATCTTAAATCTAATTGGCTGATTGTTCGCACTGTGAAATCAACATTTCTGATCAGATTTTGATCAGTCTTGGAACATAAGCTTATATCATTAAAATCTTGGAAGAGATTGATAAAATTGATCGATGTGTACTAATGAGTTGATCTTGAATCTGATTGGCTGAGCTTTTTATCACTCTGAAACTATATTTTTGATTTTGTTTTATTATTATCACACTTGGAATATATATTTATATCACTAAAATCTCAGACGAATTCGATAATGATCGAGATCCAAGCATATTAACAAAGTGATCTTGCATCTGATTGGCTGAACTTGTCACTATTCTAGAGACCATGTTTCTGATCCGATTTTTGATCAAACTTGGAATACGGGCTTAGGTGAGCAAAATCTCGCATTAGTTCGATAATGAACAAGATCCACACATATGAATTCACTGATTGGTTGAACTTGTTAACACAACAGAGACCGTATTTCTGATCCCATTTCGATCAAACTTGATAAAATAAACTTAAAACACGAGGATAACTCTTGTGTGTGTGTGTGTGTGTGTGTGTGTGTGTGTGCGTGCGTGTGTACAGTACGTGTTCATCCCACAATATAACATTAGTGCAACATTGACGGCACTAGGTGAAATGGTACTGAAATTAAATTTAGAACCCATGCACTATTATTCAGCCATGTTAAATAAACCCTGGAAACTACGTCAGAGTGACCCAGTTTTAGGACACCAACAGATCTTCATTACAAGATGCAGCCAACGTGCACATCTGGTGACAACATATGAAAATGTATTAGAATAGCATGTTCACCATTTATAAGCAAACTTGAATAAAACCTGGGAAATAGGTCATGGAAACCCACTTTCTCTTTTGAATACATTCCCCGATCACATTAACGTTAGGAAGGTGCTCTGCTACTTCTCGAATCCAGCAATCACTGATAGACGAAAAATTCGTCTTCCTGTCTATATCCCATATAGAAAAAGGGAAGAAACTCTTCCCAACCCTTCCCCTTACCTTTCCTTACCACCACTAGGTGGCTGTGGTTGTTTACCAGTTTTTTTGCTTTCGCTTATACGAGATACATCTTGGCGCATGGGAGGATGAGCCCAGTCAGTATAACGCCGTTCCGGCTGCAGTCAAGCCAGTTGGGCCTGCCGGCCGTACTCGACAGTCGCTGACTGAGAATCCATCACTTCTGCGAGCCGTGTGGTATACAGACCGGTCGCACATGGTTATGCGTAGCTATACGGGGATCCGGTTAGCCGATCCGTTCATCGGGCGGTTACTGAACCGGCCGTCCATCCGAAAACCGGGTCGTCCGTCCAGCCGAGAGCCGTGCCGACCGTCCAGCCGATACCCAAACCGACATGCCAACATAATTACCGGCATTTCATACCGGCAAGACAAACCGCTGTATTTGCCTGGTGGCCAATGCAACCGCCGGCACAATTTTTTTTACGGCTTATGCCTTGGAGAGAGATCAAACAGTACGCACAGACGATGACACGGCCTCGTCCCTGACCCCAGGGATGTTTTATTCTGATGTTGACACAATACCTGATGACGACAACACCCACAGTGAGTGCGGGTATAACCATGACGACGTACCCTACGCCAATCCGTACAACAGCGCACGGAATACAGTTTTAAAGCGGTCGTGGAGGAAATCTAGAGAGTTCTGCCGATTTCTCAGTGCCAAGTCCCGTCAACTGCAAGCCATGCCTATAAGATCAAGGCTTCAGTGGATTTAGAAGACGAAGAACAGCAATGATTCCGTCAGCGAAGGTTAAAGAAATTTTGAGACTGCATAATTGATAAAATACGGGACTCGGGCAATTCCAAGGCTTTCTTTGCTGAAAGCCAAATATCAGCGTCGTTCTCTCCACGCTGGTATTGCACACTTTCGCCGACGTGCAGCATTGAGCTGCATTCCTTGATAAAAACATTGCGGCGGTCAACTAAGGTGGACAAAAAGGTATGCCAGTCATACGACAACTGAGCCGACCGTCCAGCACCGGCTGTCCATGGAAGATGGGGAGGAACTTCCCTCCTTCAGTGTACTGCCGCAGTAGGCGCAAATAAAGGAAATTTCCCATCGTTGGTCGGAAACAAATCCGGGACCCGTGGAACGCAAAAGCATTTTCTTTTCGGAAGTTAACTTCCGGCGTCATTTTCAGCGCATTCAGACGCTGTTACCAATGAGCTTGCTACGTTAGATAAGAAATCAATATGTCCACCCCACTGTTAGATAAAAAATCAATATGTCCACCCCACTGTTAGATAAGAAATCAATATGTCCACCCCACTGTTAGATAAGAAATCAATATGTCCACCCCACTGTTAGATAAGAAATCAATATGACCACCCCACTGTTAAATAAGAAATCAATATGTCCACCCCACTGTTAGATAAGAAATCAATATGTCCACCCCACTGTTCTACAAGCTGAATAAAAGTCTTTTTAAAAGCCACCTCAAAAGCTCGTTCAGAACATAGTAGCAACGTCGTCGATGTTAGACCTAGCATCGCTAGCCATTTTCAGACTTGCCGAAAAAACGGACAGCAACCATGCTAGGGACTCAACGGCAAGGGCAGCTAATGTTATCAACAGAGCTGACCACCATTTGATGGCGAACGCTCTGACGTCTTCTGCCAATTTAGATTTCGTAGGACGAGATGCCAGTCTTCGCTCGTCATCACTCAAATTATACCATGCCTCGACGCTCCGTGCGACATCTTCTGGGTCGCTCTTATTATTCAGCGGTACGACAGAGGAAGCAGCACAATCCCTGCCCCACCCCCCACCCCCAACTGACTATGCCTACTGTGCAGACATTCAGGCCGAATCAGTCTCAACCTCATAGAGAGCTGATCGTCGGCAAAGATTCACGATGCCGAATACTGCATAGCAACAGCAACACAATGTAATTTCAGGAGACAATAGGCTCCTCACTATAGAAGGCGGTTTAATAAACGGGATAAAAACAAGGTTTCCCCCCCCCCCCAAAAAAAAAAAAAAAAAAAAACAAACGCCGTTGACTCACCATCCCTACCGCCCACAGACAGCCTACCAGTTGACGCCACACTCTTTCATTTTCATCAGCATTGCGATCCAAGTTGTTTCAGAGGGGCTTCAGAATTTATTAACCCAACCCCCTCCCCGTTCGTATTCTCGCTTTATAACGGAAGTTCCGTCAGATTTGGAGAAAGCCGAAATTATGCAGGAGATCTGGTCGTTACTCGACAATCGGGCGGTGGAGATCGTTTGGAAAACAAATTCTCCGGGATTTTATTCCAGGTTCTTTCTTGTGTCAAAGGCCAACGGCAAACTCAGGACGATCATCGACCTCAGCCACCTCAACAAATACATTGCGGCGCTGAAATTCAAAGTGAAAACGCCTCGTTCAATCAGACTTTCCATAAAAAGGGACGAATTTGCAATCAGTCTAGATCTGGCCAACGCATATTTTCACGTCCCTATTCATCCGGCTTCACGCGAATTCCTTCCATTTGCCTACCAAGGAATCATATATCAGTTTCGTGCACTCCCCCTTTTGTATCAGCATAAGCATAAGTCAGATATCGTACCCTCCCAGCGTTTTGTCCATTTGGGCATGGAGTTTATTACCAATTTCAAACATTGTCCGTCTCCCTCACGTACACGTATAACGGATTCGATTTCCAACAGGGAGTGGATTACATAGAGTTTTTGCAACCCCTCGGCTTGCTCAGTGCGGCAGCATTTCTGATTCTGCTTGGCCGACTGTTCATGCGCCCCTTACAGATGGTCCTGCTGGCTCAGTGGCTCCACCTTTTTCGGTCGCCTCGATCAGAAAGTCAAGATCAAGACCAAATTTATTGCGTCCTAGGCGCACCGAAGGTTGGCTTGCAGCAGGAATCACTCTGGAAAAGCAACAACCGGAAATTACGGTTTCTACGGACGCCAGTTCGTATGGTTGGGATGCCATGCTTTGACACGGTCAGTGGTAAGTCAGGTCCGGAGGACTTACCCATTTATATGAACCTTCTGGAAACGAAAGCCTTTTATATATGGAAGGACCGACTTTACGGGAAGTAGTTCTGATCATGTCGGACAATTCGGTTGTGGTGGCCTACCTCCACAAATGAGAGGGATGGGGTCAGGTTAGGTGAGGCTGGGGGACCAAATCACCCGATCTATACATTCTGGTTTGGACGTTTCTACGCTGGTGTTCAGACACATTCTCGGCCGCTTTTCTGTCAAGAAAAGATCAAATCCTTTATACAGAATGGTCCCTTCATCATTCGATCTGTCATAGGATGTGAGCGCTCTGGGAGCGTCCGGTGATAGATCTTTTGCGACAAGTGGAACCGCAAGCTTCCCATCTTTGTCTTCCCAGTCACGGACCCAGAAGCATGGGCCGCGGACACTATCAACCCGTTGGGATGGGTTTGGGGCCGTCGCCTACCCACCCACCCCCGCACAGTACTAGTACCGAAAATAATACAGAAATTTAGGGGCTAGAAATGCAAACTGGTTCTGATATCTCGATTTAAGTGGGACAAAGCTTGGGTCAACGATCTACTCGATCTAGCGATAGATGTGCCCCGGAAAAAAAACTTCCAGCGAAACTGAATTTAATCAATCAGCCACGGTCAGAAGTATTTCATCCCTGTCCGTCCCCTCTCCTCCATCGATAAGTCCAAGGAAGCAGTAATGCATGATCCTGTCCGCGCGCGCAAACACTACGTAAAGCGCGGAAATGTGCGGGGGGGGGGGGGGGCAACGTCTCTTTCCTTCGATCACTTCTATCAAGATGGGAAATAAGATATGACCCACCCAAGTCCTAGTTTCACTACTAAAGTGGTTAATATTCTTGGCGTACTCCGATATATGAAGAGATCGTGCATGTCTCATGAAACTTTCAGCTCATGAAGTAAGAGCTGTCTCGGCACGCCTTGCGTTCAAACGGAACGTGGCTGTCCGAGACATAATAGAGGACGTTGGCTGGCACGCACATTCATCCTTCTCAAGCTTCTATCTGCGTGATCTAGCTTCGCAGAGACAAGAACTAAATCTGGTATGTCCCGTGGCGGGAGCCCAAACCATTACCACCGGTCTAAAGTCAGCATAATCTTATCACGAGCGTAGAACAGCGTTTTCGATGGATTCGCCAGTGATTTACTCGGTAAGAAAAGAAAGTCATTGCTTCCCTCTTTCTCTTACAAGGATACTGGCATCACAGCTTAGGTGACCTTCATTGGTGCTGTTCTTTTATTAGAAGTGCGGTTTACCCTCTTACAGGGAAGAATCTGTATTCCCTCCAGGGTGACCATGGTAGAAGTAGGTTGTTCAGCATTGCCTCCTCCTGTTACATATTCTCTTAACGTTAATGTGATCAGGGAATGTATTCAAAGGAGAAAACAAACATTTTAGTAAATTATGTTTCTCCGAGAATTTGTACCCAATCACAATACTATTAAGCCCTCACACCTCCTAGCAAATGCGAGCATCCTCATCGAGGTATTGCTCAAGCAAAATTGGTAAACCACCACAGCCACTTAGAGGTGACAAAGGGAGGTAAGGGGAAGGATTAGGAAGAGTTTCTTCCCTTCATCTATATGGAATATAGATGGGAAAGACGAATTTTTGATCATTCCGTGATTGCTGGATTCTAGAGGTAGCAGATCATCTTCTTAACGTTAATTTGATCGGGTAAGTATTCTCGGAGAAACATAATTTGCTAAAAAAGATTGCTTTTCGCTCATTAAACACCCTCATTCCAAAATGCACAAACACTTATTATTATATGTTAATAGGTTTAATGAAATAATAATTACAGACTGGACTGGGCGAGTGGATAAACTGGGTGAATCCTATAAACAGCCATTTCATGAAGCAAGGATTTACTATCATTTGGATTGAGCACAGCTGTGGCTTCCTTTGTCAAACCTGAAATTTAAAACTTAAGATGACCCCAGATAAATACTTGTGGAATAAACTCAATTCAGAGCAGGATTCCCAAACCCATGAATGATCACAACAACTGACATGTTCTTGTATCTAAACAATAATATAAATAAATAATCGAGATTTATGCATGTATATAGGCTTTTTCTGACTATGACCTCTACATGAGAATGCAATGCCCGCTTCCAATGCAATTTTGACTGAAATGAATGAGAAACTGTACCCAGACCATCTCTAAGATAGGAGGTGCCTCTCCAAGAAGCTTATTTATTATTTTATCTGATTTAAGAAAAAGACTATATATGAGTTCACTGTCACTGTTATAGTAAGGTACTGTACATTTAGTTGGTACTGTTTTGTAGTAAGTTGTAGTAAGGTACTATTTTGCCCCAGTTGGTGTCAATTCAAATTGGTAGAAAATAAATACAGTTGAACATCAACAATACAGATACCATTTCTCCAGACTTTTGTATCATATGAACAAATGAAGTGTCTCCCAAATACATGTCTTTTTCTTTAAAAATTGACAAGTTCTCTAGACAGCCAATTACTGGGCATCAAGTACCTTTCAAATCAGCATTCAGAACACTTCTTCACAAAATGTTACCAACAGAAAAACTTAAATGATACTAAGTAAACTCTCAGATCAGAAAGCATTTCACTTAGTTACATGATAATTTTAGTCTTTTTAAACTTGAAGTATACAATTCAAAGCCATATGCTGTTTAAAGTAGGAAAAAGCACTTTGATTTTGCTTTCTTCTCAGCAGCCTTGCTGTTTTCGTGTTTCCTCTTTGTGACGCCAGAATCTGTCCCAAACACTCTTCTATCGAACAACTGTCTTTTCTCCAGTTCAATCTTTCTTTGACTATCTCTTACATGGTCCATCTCTTTTCTTAAATCTTCAGACTTCTTTACTAGGATCCCTGTCCATTTCTCAACTATACAGTGCAGTGATACTGGTTGTATGCTCAGCCGCAAACGTGTGTGTACTTGGTGAAGATCTTTGTTTTGGCCTTCAACTTGCACCCATCATTCACGAGTACTGAACTCATTTGTGTTCCATCAATATATTCAACATGCCCCCATCATTCATGAGTACTGAACTCATCTGAGTTCTATCAATATATTCAACATGCACCCATCATTCATGAGTACTGAACTCATCTGAGTTCTATCAATATATTCCATTTGCACCTATCATTCATGAGTACTGAACTCATCTGAGTTCTATCAATATATTCAACATGCACCCATCATTCATGAGTACTGAACTCATCTGAGTTCTATCAATATATTCAATTTGCACCCATCATTCATGAGTACTGAACTCATCTGAGTTCTATCAATATATTCAATTTGCACCCATCATTCATGACTACTGAACTCATCTGAGTTCTATCAATATATTCAATTTGCACCCATCATTCATGGGTACTGAACTCATCTGAGTTCTATCAATATATTCAATTTGCACCCATCATTCATGAGTACTGAACTCATCTGAGTTCTATCAATATATTCAACATGCACCCATCATTCATGAGTACTGAACTCATCTGAGTTCTCTCAATATATTCAATTTGCACCCATCATTCATGAGTACTGAACTCATCTGAGTTCTATCAATATATTCAATTTGCACCCATCATTCATGAGTACTGAACTCATCTGAGTTCTATCAATATATTAAACGGCCTCTTCAGAAGAAAAAAAATAAGCTTGAAAACACTTAACAAATGGTTCAGACCTAGTGAGAACAAAAATTCAGTGGCTAAAGAAATCTGTTGTATATTTTACAGTTTAAGTATTTAAATGTAACAGTACAAGAGCTGTCATGTGTAAATTGAGATCTTAGAAGCAAATGTTAATTTGCAAGCAAAATTTAAACTCGTTACCTGTGACAAATGATACCAAGTAATTTGGACTGGCCTAACTCAGAGGACACTTCATATATCAAAACAAATGCAAACAAATTCTATGGTCAATACATATTGTATTAATCCAGAAAGTAAACATATATATATATGTCTAGATACATTTCTTGATCACATATTTAAGGAACACCTCTCCAGTTCCATATTTTTACACATGTTAACAATGCACTGAGCAAAAATCAGTACAACATATAGTAAAAATCAGTACAACATATAGTTCAAATCAGTACAACATATATTACAAATCAGTACAACATATAGTACAAATCAGTACAACATAAAGTAAAAATAAATAAATGTTTAGAAAAATTATTTCAAAGTTCTGAAGTAAAAAAAAAGAAATTTATGCTGGACTTAGTTGATAGGCAGCAGTCAATTCATGGGATTTTCTACCGTTATTTCCTATCTACAACTGATTTAAAACGTGTGTAATTCAAGGATTTTCTACCATTATTTCCTATCTACAACTGATTTAAAACGTGTGTAATTCCAGGATTTTCTACCGTTATTTCCTACCTACAACTGATTTAAAACGTGTGTAATTCAAGGATTTTCTACCGTTATTTCCTATCTACAACTGATTTAAAACGTGTGTAATTCAAGGATTTTCTACCGTTATTTCCTATCTACAACTGATTTAAAACGTGTGTAATTCAAGGATTTTCTACCGTTATTTCCTATCTACAACTGATTTAAAACGTGTGTAATTCAAGGATTTTCTACCGTTATTTCCTATCTACAACTGATTTAAAACGTGTGTAATTCAAGGATTTTCTACCGTTATTTCCTATCTACAACTGATTTAAAACGTGTGTAATTCAAGGATTTTCTACCGTTATTTCCTATCTACAACTGATTTAAAACGTGTGTAATTCAAGGATTTTCTACCATTATTTCCTATCTACAACTGATTTAAAACGTGTGTAATTCAAGGATTTTCTACCATTATTTCCTATCTACAACTGATTTAAAACGTGTGTAATTCAAGGATTTTCTACCGTTATTTCTTATCTACAACTGATTTAAAACGTGTGTAATTCGAGGATTTGATTTAAAACCTTACTCAATAAATTGAATTTACTTGCACCTACCCTGATAATCAACAGCTTTATTAATGTCTAGTATTTCTCTTTCACTGCAGGGATTGTACGTGTTTTGCTGTGTGAAAACATTGTCAGGGCAAGAGAGAAGCATTTGAGCCCAGGGGTTTAATGTATTTTCTGAGTGCACAGACACATGTTTGCACTCAGTAAACTGTAGATGACTGTTATTTTAACATGTTCAATCACTATCAGGTACTAAGTATATAGTACATATCAAAATCACACAAAAAAGGAGATTTCAACAAGAATAAAGCCTGTACTCAAAAGGCGCACTGAATTACTCATACAGGACATTCAATTCTGATGTCTGAGTGCAGCATATCTCACAAAGCACAAACTAGAACCAGTCGAATTCAGTGAGAATGGATAAGCACAGTATCAGATGTGGTACATAGCATTATATGAAAATAGTGGATAAAGTTTACGACAGCATTTTGCTGCATGACCTTTTCTTTTTTTTTTTGCAGTTTTATTTAAAACTTCCCAATAAATTCTAAGCAAATGCACAGAAAATAAAAAAAATTTTGTCCAAAATACATTAGGTCCAAATTCTGACATTGCAAAATTAACTCATTAAAAAGCAATATATTCTAACCTTCCTCCATTATCTCTTACATTGTTGTGCTGCAACTTAGAAAGTAAAGTTGTTTTCCAAATAATATTATGTTCTTTTCTTGTCCATAAGAATTTTGAATTAATAATAAAATTGATCTTTCTATTAAAAAACAAAAAAAAAAAGAATTGAAAACTATAAATGAAATCCCTTAAAAAGGTTAACAATGAAATAATCAATGAAAATTTAACACTGTTGCTTATAAAAATTTTAAATTACATACATCTAAATGGAATTTAATATTTGCAAAATAATGCATTAAAGAATATGGAAACAAAAGGAGATAATTATCTACATCTAGACAAAAGTCATCGTAAATATAGAGGTAAATTAGTTTTCCTGAATTTTATTTACTGAATGGATTCTGCATCAATGACTGACTATTAATTTAAGTAAGGAGATCAAGGTTTCTGGATGGATTGTTAGTACTGTATATACTCACTTATAAGTAAAGTCCAACCTTAAACTGCACAGACCCAGATCTGCCATTGCATGATGCACTGGCAAATCTGGGTCAATGTAGGTTGTTAGGAGTAATCAGTAGAAAAAAATAAATAAACCGTTATCTGCCAGTGCATTATGTGACAACAGATCAGGGTCTATGCTGTTTGCAGGTGGACTTGACTTACAAGTCAGTATATATGGTACATGTTCCATGTAAATAACAAATCTTGCATTCAATTATGAAAATCTTATACAGTATGATAATTCCATATAATTAATCTGGAATATATATATATATATATATATATATATATATATATATATATATATATATATATATATATATATATATATATAAATTTGAACTAACTAATAGATAGCAATAAGTTTAGTATCCATTTAAAGAATTTTCAGATGTACATGTCAAAGTCTAAGTCATATTGTTATCAAGTAAGAAGAACAAAATCCTACATGTCAGACCTCTTTGGAATTTGCTAAAAGTAAAACTTACTTTGAATGAACCTGATTCAACTAAAAACTGTATTACAATTTTAACTTGTTGAGGACATATATACAATTCAAAGTGAATGATACTGAAATGATGGAAATTATATCAATTTTAGGGTGACTTAAAATACAAAAAGACACCATAACAGACAAATTCAATGATATAAATAGTAACATAAAAATCCCAAAATATTTATATAAACAAATATAGTGCACAATCACACAATTTGTTTTACAACCATCAGTCTGAGTTGATTAGAAATAATTTCAATAATATAAAACCAATATTTTGATGTTTATTTATTTCATTTTGGTTTTCTGCCCAAGGTAGGTTTGCGGCATCCATTTTCCCCACTCTTTCCTTAGCATTGCTCTGTGTTTCATGTTCACAGATGAGATGTCTTTAGATGTATATTCAGTTGGTACTTAAGAAAAATTATTACAATTTTTATATTATTTTGAATACAGGAATGTTATTTATCATACCATGAATCACAACATGTCAATATTGATTCACATCACAAATTTCACTCTTGTGTATTTAGCAAATATACAATTGTTTGATTCTGCTCCATGATGTGGGGTATTTAATACAGCATGTTAATACTGGGCAGAGTAAATATGGGTATATGGAAATCTGGTGTATGACTCAGATCTCAAATTGTACAACGACAACATCGTTATTGGTGACCATTTTATCTACTGCATGAGAATAAAAAAATTATTCAACATGTCTTGACCCAGAGTATAGCTTTCATAAGATCAGCAAACGTATAAGTAGATTCAAGAGTACTTACTGGTAAATCTCTTGGTAAAAACCACACATTGCCTAAAATAGGACAAAAACAAATTCAACCAATTGCAAACTAAGATTACTTCTTGAACAGAACTTAATATAAATAGTAATCAATATCATCATTTATTAAAAATGGGTAACACAATTAGTTCAAAGCTATTCTCCCCAAAAGCCATCTGATAAACTAACAAAAACTACATACATTATACCTAAAACAATATTTAAATATCAAAGTCATGAAATATTCTACTATAGACATGAAATATTGAAGAACACACAGCCATCAAGAACATCATCGGAGACTTTAATTTAACAGGAGTACTCAGTGTACACATACATGCATATTCATTTATTGGATTTCCATGACGAAAAGAATATCATCTAAGACTTTAATGTAACAGGAGTACTCAGTGTACACATACATGCATATTCATTTATTGGATTTCCATGACAAAAAGAATATCATCTAACACTTTAATGTAACAGGAGTACTCAGTGTACACATACATGCATATTCATTTATTGGATTTCCATGACAAAAAGAATATCATCTAACACTTTAATGTAACAGGAGTACTCAATGTGTATGTACATGTGTGCGCATCCACAACACACAATGACATAGGTTGCCATAAATATTTATTGGATTTCCATGATGTAAAGAAAAACCCTGAAATATAAAAAAACATCATTCTGACATTTGCATAGAACAAGCTACCATATATACTCACTTTTAAGTCGATTCCAACTGCAAACAAAATAGACACTGATCTGTCAATACATAATGTGATGGCTGATCAGGGTACATCTTGTTTGTTCTACTGATTAGTTCCTGCAAACTGCATTGATCCAGATATTCCGGCGAATTATGTGACGGCAGATCTGGGTCTGTGAAGTTTGCAGTTGGACGCAACTTATAAGCATGTATATACAGTATATGGACAGACATGTTTGCTACAAAGGCCAGCTTTAGATGGTTGTACATTAATTTATTTGCATTTTCATTATGAAGATGAACATCAACATGAAAATGAAGACAGTTATCAAAACTAGAAAATACTTCAGTTGTAGTCTGTGTTTACACAGAAAACTTACTTGACTGTATATTTCATCACATTACATTACACCACAATATGGCTTATGTTCCAAAGTTATCCCAAACATGCAAACTTACTATTTTAGGGATCTGTACTTGCATTCCCCGTTAATATTTACATGAAACCACAAAATTAATGGAACTTTGGAAGGCACAAAATTGTAAAGTCTTTTGACCTAATTGCACCTGGAGTATATTCCAAAATGATTCTAAGTACATTTTTAACCTAAACTGCCAATGCTTTCACTGGCACTACTGCAGCACATGCTACCAACACCTAGCCTGTTTTGTACTGACTGAACTCGTTACAAATCACATGGTCAAAACCTGCTTGATCACTTTTCACTAGCCACTTTGGCCAGAATTAAACTAGGTTAAGGACTGCTCAGGTGTTATTATTTATGATAATTTTTTCAGCGAGGGAATAGACTATTCCAACAATAAAAGTTAAAAATGTTACTAACATAAATAAGTGAGACTTGGAGACTTGGGGTCTGGTATATATATATATATATATATATATATATATATATATATATATATACACATCTACTACAATAAGACAGCAAATAACAAATTATGTTAAACTAGTCAGGAGAACTCACATTTGTAGAATATGACACCATTCTTATATGGCTGACACATCTCTAACACTCATTATAGTAAGATTGAATGACTCTACTATTAACCAATTTCTAGTAAATTACTAGCACAAAGGTATCTTACTAAGTAAGCTAGAGACTACTGTAGCAATAAAAATACACCTGAATGAATGCGACAAACAGCATTTTCTTACCATTTCACTTCAAAAAAAAGCTTAGTTTATTACAAGTAACTTGCCCCTTTCAAAAATCACCTAAAAGTTTCAATCAGCTTGCAAAAATCAATATGCTGAAAAGGGCAAAAATTTGAATATAATGCATTATCATTTTTAGCATTGCCAGTCCACTCCTTCAATCTTTGTTTCAGCAAACAGCACATTATGTATTTTCTTGTAAGTAAAACACTTTGCTAACTTCATTTGGATTATTTATAATTATAATTATTTTAATGTGTCTCCACAAAAATGTACATAGTGAGACTTATTTTAATGTGTCTCCACAAAAATGCACAAAGTGTTCAAACTGCCCTGTAGTTTTTAGTTTGAATTGCCTACTATGCCAATGCAGCTTTGTGGTAAATCATAGGCAATCGCAAAAACAATTGAGGCTGTTACAATAAGATGCAATAAAAACCAAATTACTGTGAATTCATTTATCCGCATTGGTACTTAAATGCATTGATATCAGATGATGGCCTTTATCTGCATTGGTACTTAAATTCATTGATATCAGATGATGGTCTTCATGATTCCATAGGAATTCATTTATCCGCATTGGTACTGAAATTCATTGATATGATATGATGGTCTTTATCTGCCTTGGTACATAAATTCATTGATATGAGATGATGGTCTTTATCTGCATTGGTACATAAATTCATTTATATGAGATGATAGTCTTTATCTGCATTGGTATTTAAATTCATTGATATGAGATAATGGTCTTCATGATTCCATAGGAAGATCATTGACATGAGATCATGGTCTTCGTGATTCCATAGCAGGACCATTGTTTGTTGGGTCTTTAAAATTCATGGTTTAAGCAACTATGCAATCCATGAAAACTGGTACCCCATGAAAATTGATACCCCACAAAAAATAGTGACTTGAAGTTCACAGTATGGAGTAACGTGCATTTGCAGACCAGAAACACCTTTCCAATGTAATCATCTCCACTTCAAACATCGGGAAATTCCTCTTCACTATACTTGCTAGCCAGGTCAGTTCTCTTTATACCTTCCAGTGCCTTCATTATAACACTTTTAGTCAAGCAGCCCTTCTGATTCAAATGATGCAGAAGCTGGTATATCTGCTCCTGAACACTCTCACGGTGGTCAATTTGAACCTGGTCTAATTCATTCTCTGTAACTGGAAGTAAATAGACAGGAATGATTACATATCTTGCACAAGAGCTGTAAGTATTTCACATGATTCTAAATTAAAGAGACACATGTACATGTAGATCCAGTTCCATCCAACAACATTTACCATACTATCTGATGCAGTAATCTCTCTGTATGTTAATAGTGAAAGCAGGGCCGTTGCAAGTTTGCGCTGGAAGAAATGGAGCCCCGAGTGAGCGGAGCCTTTGGCGCCCCCAACTCAGGAAAAAATACCGCAAACTCCGTGAAATTGTGCCCCCCCCCCCCAGGCTTGGTGCCCGAGGCGATCACCCATTTTGCCTGCCCCTTATGACAGCCCTGGGTGTAAGAGCTTATGCACTGACCATTTTCCCATGATAAGGAGCTAGGTTAGCAACATGACATCTCCCTTCAAAATATTATTTCTGTATACTTAAGTTGAAGAGGGGACTTAAGGTTATTAGTGGACTACAACATGTAATGATGACATATACTTATCATATTTACATCACAATTATCAATTTTAATAAATGATATCATTTGTATCATGTTTAATTGACCAATATCATATTTTCACTATTGAACATTTCAAATACAATCAAGATACACAAGTCACAAGATATTAGCATAACTTGTGCATTGATTGTTGATTGTTACAATGTTATAACACTAGCAGCATTTTCTTGAAAAAAATATAAATATATATTGTCATTTGATAAGCAGAATTTTTACCTTTGTTCTCATGTAATTAATGTAATGCTTTTCTCATTAAGGCTATCAAAATATGGAATTTATTTAACTCATATTTGAAAAATTTCATAAGAAATAAGCATTCATGTAAGAACCTCTGAAAAAACAAAATGAAAAAGACGCTAATGTCGGCCTGATAGCACTCACCTGTCTTACATAAAAGTTTACTATTTCACTAAGCAGGCTTATTATGTGCTATTGTATGAACACGACACTGTGTAAACTTTATTCCAACCTTTTATACCATGTTGATTTCAACTATTTTTTTAGTCTGATCAAAATTATTTCCAAAGAAAAAGGCATAATTATTATGCATAGATCTCGTTCATAATCAAACTCATTCCAGATCTTGATGACATAAACCTATTTCCCAAGTTTTATTGAAATCTGATGAGTCTTTAGGAAAATAAAAAGTTCAGACAATCAGATGCAAGATTACCTTATCAATCTGTGCAGATTTCATTTATAGAACCCAAGACCACAGTGATATAAACTTGTTTACCAAGTTGGTCTCCTGTATTATATCAAGTTCAGCCAATTAGATACAAGATTACCTCTTAAATATACAAGGATCTGCTCATGATCAAACTTATCTAACATCTTGATGACATAAATTATTTACAAAGTTTGTTCAAAATCTGATCAGAAACAAAGCTGCTAGAGTGTTGACAAGCTCAGTTAATCAGATGCAATATGACCTTATTAATATATGTGGATCTCATTCATAATCATACTCATCTGAGAGCTTGATGTTATAAGCCTAATTATGAAATCTGATCAAAATCCTACCAAAAATGCGATCTCTAGATTGGTGACATGCTAGGTCAATCAGATGTAACATCACTTCATTAATATGCATATGTCTCACTCATAATAAAACTCATCCATCTTCATGATATTAGCCAACTTACCAAGTTTAATCAAAATCCTACCAAAAATACAGTCACTAGATTGGTGACATGCAAGGTCAATCAGATGTAAGATCACTTCATTAATATGCATGTCTCATAGTAAAACTCATCCATCTTCGTGATATTAGCCAACTCACCAAGTTTAATCAAAATCTGGTCCATAATAAAGCCTTAAGAGTTGTAAAAACCTCAGCCAATCAGATGCATGATCACCTAATTCATGTGCATGAATCTTGATGATATAAGCTTATATTCCAAATTTAATCAAAATCAGACCAGGAATATGGTCTACTTAGTGGCAACAAGTTCAGCCAATCAGATGCAAGATTACCTCATTATTTTTGGGTGATTCATGCTCATTATCAAAGTCATCCGATAGCTTGATGATATAAGCTTTTATTCCTTGTTTTAAAAAAAAACTGGATAAGAAATATGGCCTCCAGTATTAAAAAGCTCTGCCAATCATGTGCAAGATGACCTCAATAATATGCATGGATCTCACTCATTATCAAACTTTTAAAGAATTTAACATTTTTACCATGTATCTTTTATATTGTAGTAGTACATGTTTATGCTTATTTAGAAATGTTTATCTTCCTTAAGTTTTTTTTGCAATTCTTTAACTTCACTTTTACTTGGCACTATGTAGCCAGGTTTGTGCTGACATACTGTTAAACCCTGTACATGCATACATACATACATACATATGTGCGTATGTACGTACCTACCTACCTACATACATACATGCCAGAGGTAATGGGGGATGCCTGACCATATTTTGACTCAAAAAGCTAGAAGTTGAGATCACTGCATCTGTGTGAACCATTTTCTCTCCAGAATGTCAAACTTTTGACAAAGAATGCTAAAAGTGGTTTTGAATTAGCACATTCAACATGGAAAAGGCAAATGTATTAATGGTATAAAAAATGTGTTGCTCAGAATTACATTTTCCAATGTTCAAAAGAAATCATTATTCTAATTTTTTATTTATAATAATTTTAACAACAACTATTTCGACCCCTCCATGGGGTTCATCAGTTGATGATAGAAGATCTACAAAAAGGACTCATAGAAGACATTGTTTTGCAAGTTTGCAAGTTATGTCAAATGCACAAGCAGAAGAAGAATGTTGTCAGTCCAGGTGTTTCACATTTTTGAAAGTCAGCCTATGTCGACCATACAGGACGTGATGAACACAAACCTTATAAGTCGAGTCCAACTGTAAAATGCACAAACCCAGATCTGCATTCGCATAATGCGCCAGTAGATCTGGGTCTATGCAGTTTGTTAGGAGCAATCAGTAGAGCAAACAATATAGACCCTGATCTGCCGGCACATTATATGATGGCAGATCAGATTCTATATCATTTGCAGTTGGACTCAACTTATAAGTGTGTATGTACAGTACACGTTCTCTCTAAAGGGATCAAAGCATTTCCCATAAATTAATTAAAAATTTATTAAACTAACTGAGTTAAATCAGGGACTGGTATTTGTCAACAGGAAGATTTTCCTTCCCAATGAAATTGACATTTTTAAATAGCATTGTCATAGCTTCATCTGACACAAGTTGTCGATCATAGTAACAAGAGCATTGCTATTTCGCTGCATTTTCAACTTTGGAGGAATGTATGTGTTCATTACATCCCATATTGTAGACATAGGCTGACTTTCGAAAATCTGAAACACCTAGACTGACAAATTTGTTCTTCTGCTTGTGTCTTTGATGTAACTTGCAAAACAACTCCTTCAATGTTTTGTCAGATCTCAGCCATGAGAACTGGTCCAACCATTTGCTGTTGTTAAAGCTTTTCTACTTTTTGGGATTCAAATTTTCATCCTGATCATCGTTCTCTTATTCATGATGGTTAATGCTTGTTGTGTATGTTTAAGATCTATGATAACTCTGTGGAAAACGATAATGCTGCATCTTTCCCAAGATCTTACTAATTGTTAAGTACTTAAATGAATGGCGATTTATGCTGACAAACTTATTTTATTGGGTGTTGTTACTATGAACAACCAATGAAAAATAACTTAAATAGGTGCTTTGTTTGCTTGATTAATTTTTACTTTCCCATTTTTCTCTGTGTCAATACTTTTATTTGAAACAATAATCTGCAAACTTAAGGTATTAATTGATGTAAAGTGGAGATTCTGTGTGACAGCATGCATAGCAGTATGGATCGGATCATTGAGGCATAGCAGTGTATACCTTTAACTGCTTTGTTTATGGAAGTGCAAAGCCTGGAGCAATTATGACCTACCCTCAAGGCAGCATGGCACCTGTCATTCAAAGATTTTCCAGCCCATGCTTGCTTTGTCAGATAAGGTATTTGGAATTATTTGATTTTACAGTTGTTAAGTTAAATATAAGAAAATGAATAAGTGTTACATTCGTAACTACAAATGTCCAACAGGAGTATTTTGCAATCAGTCAAAATATCAGTACTGTTGGACAATTGTCCAGCATATATAAGGGTTTCCATAAGTCTGATGCATGCATACATACATACATACATACATACATACATACATACATACATACATACATACATACATACATACATACATATGTACTTGTGATATGAGGTTATAATTTATCAAATTTGATCAAAATCAGATCAAAAATACAGTCTCTAGCATGGCAACAGGCTCAACCAATCTGATGGAAGATCATGCATGAATCTCACTTATTATAAACTGAGCTGAGATCTTGATGAGATAAGCTTATATTCCAAATATGATCCAAATAAGATCATATATTTGGCTGCCAGGGTGGTAACAACCGCAGCTAATCAGATTCAAGATAAACTCATTAATACACAGGACTCGCTCATTACCTTTTTTGTTTAAAATCTTGATGATATAAACCTATATTCAAACCTGGATTAAAACTGGATCAGATATATCAGCTCCAGAGATGTAACAAGCAATTGCTGATGGATGGACAATGCACAATAGATAACACACAATGCACAAAGGGAGATAACATATGCTCACTTGGCCTTAAAGCCGGGTTAGTTAAAAATGACCATGTACCAAGTCTGAGGGTATTAGCATTAAACAAGACTAACACTGTTCAATTCAAACAATCACTTCCAGACACTCTGAATATTCCGTATATACTCGCGTATAAGCTTTTACCAACTGCAAACTGCATAGACCCAGATCTGCCATTGCATAATGCGCCGGCAGATCTGGGTCTATGCAGTTTGTAAGGACTAATGAGTAGAACAAACAACACAGACCCTGATCTGCAGCGCATTATTCAATGGCAGAACAGGGTCTATGCTGTTTGCATTTGTACCTAGATTATATGTGAGTATATACGGTAAGCAACTATTACCTGGTGCAATACAAGGTCATAAGATAGATTACCTGATAATTCTCTGAAGAAGAACTTCCAGTTTTGAGAGATGAGATCAATGGACAGTTTCTTCAATACTGACAAAGGGATGCCTGCAATTGAAACAACTGACATTTAATTCAAAATCAACAAACAACCAAATAAAACTACAAACTTTAATTTGCCTTATATCTTTAATCATGTATTCCAGCATATACAACTGTCACTTTGGCACGAAAAAAAACATGTAGGTCAATGTAATCCATTTGTCCATGAGATGATTTTCAATACTGAGTGACAGAATTTAGCCATAAACAGGCACGACATTTTGGTTGATGGTAAACAACAACACCGTAAATTCACTATTTTTCAAGTGGTAACAAGTTTTAAAACTACTTTTCAAGCTTTCAATCCACTTGCACAGTGTGTTTTTGTTTCCCAAAATATTAAACAAGTCTCTTTTTCTTAAACAATTTTACTGGGTCTATCATATTTTAACCTTTTTCCTGAGCATCATAACAAAAACAGATTATCTGTTTACTTCTTGCATGAGTGTAGCAAGAATTTGTGCATTGCCAAAGAAAAGCAATTTTTGGAGTCAAACATGTTTCTCCAATAATACTTACCTGATAATACATAATACATCCGGATAACATCCACTACCTCACAAAAATCCAGCCCTCCAAAACTTAAAAACATGTTAACCACATCTTTTTGATTTGTTTTGGCAATAAACATGCTAAAAAGTCATCTGCTTTAAATTCCCAGGGAAAATTTAGTCAGATAAGAGTAGTCTCCCCTTGGATAGAGGGATTGGTGCCAAATCCTGTCACTTATCAATTACTTCTAGAGTGGAAGTACATGCTAATCCAGGGATGTAACTGTAGGGAGGGCTTGGGAGGGTGCACCCATAATATGACTGGATAAGTATTATCGATGAAACATATTTTACTCCAAAAATGTGTTTCTTCTTTAAATCCATTACCCAATCATAATATGTTAGGAGAATAGGTAAGAGGTAGAGAAACTTACATCCCCTTATCCAGAATTTGGTCCAAGCTCTGGTCTCCTAATGTACCAACCCCAAAATGGGTAATTTTACCAACTTTGCATTTTGTTTGCATTTCATTTGTGTTATGTTTGCATTCTGTTTTCATTCCTTTAAAGTTTGCATTTCATATATCAACTCGTCGTGCAATCAGATTTTGACTTTATTGCTTTCATCCATCTTTTTCTTTCATTCTTGCTTGTTTGGAACAAAATGGAAATGCATTTACTGAAGTTGTGTTTCCTATTTTTAAGATTGTTACTGTAAAGGGAGACAACTATACCTTTAGTATTTCTTATTAAAAGTATGCTTTAATGAAATAGCAAATGCATATAATGCAAAAGACAGCATTGAATTTACAATAAATTAAAATATAACCACAACTGCAATAAGTCTACAAATTTGGTGCATATTATTTATCAACAAATCTGATTTTATTTCATTTTGTTTAAATAAAGATTGTACAGATACAAACAATGGTAATGATGTCATCGCATCTGTAATGGTTGGTTATTATATCTTACTTGACAAGAACAATGTCATGGATTGTAAAGGGTACAAAATTGTCAGTATGATGAATATGATTAGCATGTGAGAAGGCTTTAAACCATATAAATTTGGCATTTAGATTCATTCATTAAAATTCATTTGCATTTCATTTTGTTTCATAAATCATTCATCATTTGGAGTTCTACATTTGTGCTCTCCATTTCCCTTAAAATGCATTCATTATTTTGTTTGTATTTGTTTTGCACACCATTTACATTCATTCTGCATTCCGTTTTTATTTTACTGGTAAAATTACCAGTTTCAGGGTCTGCATGTGAAGTAGTTTTGGGTTTCATGTGAGATACCGGCTAGCGGCCAAGGTTAGCACAGGTCAACTAATGGACATGGTTTAGAGAAAAACAATTTTCCTCCTGCAAATCCATCTGAATAATCCACATTGCTATGAAACTGCAAAGAGACCTGAGAAGTAGCTTGTTTGTGCTTCGGATATATGTCCCACCAGGTTGAATTTAGCTCCTCGGATGAAAGGTCTCTGGGTAAAAACTGGAGAATGTTGTCTCTGGTTTCCACCCCCTAACTTGAATGATGTTGGTCAGGGAGCAGTGGTACTTGAATGCTATGCTGGTGGTGACTGCCCCAAATTTCATGAGTCGATACATGTAAGAAATTGTTGGGGGGGGGGTGTAGTTACTTGTAGGCTGAGTGGACAACACCAGTGATCCAGGATGACAGAGCCTGACCAAAAATATCATCCCCCCTTTCTTCCGAGTAGTAAGAACAATCAAGATCTCTCTCTTCTACTCCACTCAATAAGCTTCAGGTACCACTTAAATGCCCTGACAGGGTCCTGCAGATGCCCTGTGGAAGAAGGGTCTAAAGAAGACGACAATTTCAAGACAAAAGATTAATTTTGTTATGTGTGGATGCCTGTTCTTAACAATGAAACCAGCAACCATCATGAGTGAAACTGAACTATCATCACAAAACTGCAGATAGTTCAGGTCAACCAACAAGGCATGAATTAAACCAATTCTACTGGTTAGAGTGGCTAGGACGCAGGTTTTATACAAAAGGCAAGTCAGGAAGGCTCTAGACAGTGGATAGAAAGTTGCCTTGTTCAACTGCATCACAACTCATGGTATGTTCCATTTTGGACAAAGAGCCAAGGGCTTTGGGTAGGGCAAGTCTAAATTGGTTAGAAGGTCAGACAGGTCTTCGTTTGGTGTATGTCCTCCTTTCCACGATGTGAAACCTCAGATTGTGGAATGGTAGCTCTTGATTGTGATCAGAACTAACTTCTTCTCATTGAAAAGGCATGGGAGGAAGTTAGTCATTTGTTGTACCGAGACTTTCAAGGGGAGATATTTTTTCTGCATGCACCACTCATAGGCTTTCATTCAAAGTGGTGGGCCTTTTGCCTGAGCAATTCTGTCCACCACATTTTTGCCGAAACATTTCTAATGGCTTTTTCTAGATGAGCCAGGTGCAAAGTTTCAGCACTACTGAACAGGAATGGAAAACCTGCATAAACAGTTGTTGCAGCAAGCAAGGAGAAGGTATGATTTTTATGGGAATCTCAGCCAGTATATTCAGAAGGTCATGATCCATGATTTTTCCTACCTGATGGGAGCAATCATGATTAGTTCGATTCCCTTGCTTTCCGCAACACCTTGGGAATTGGAGGGGTTGGGGGAAAGGTATATGCATCATAACCAGGGCCATCACAAGTTTGCTCTGGACAAAAAGGCACTCCAGGCAAGCATCACCTTCAGCACCCCCCACTCTGAGAAAAATACTGCAAACTCAGCTAAATGTCACCCCTCAGGCTATGTACCCCGGGCAGTTGCCCTGATTGTAAACATTTGAGTTCAGTGAAAGGGCACTGCCCTGACTTTCGGCTTTGTCCACATAAACTTACAGTGAAGTGCACACAATAAATTAAGACAAAATTACAGAAAGAGAAATTACAGAAAAGATCATATTACTAGGAATAAATGATCATTCACTAGGTATAACTTACAAAAAGGTCAAGTACTGAAACGAATTGCAATATACTATTAACCATTTGGGCAGGAAATTACGATGGCACCAATTACCTCATTGTATGATGAAGTAGACAACTGAGGTGCAAAATATTTGTTGATGATGGTAGAGTGTAATTCATTGAGAAAATACCTTACTTACTCGCATATAAACTTGGTCCAAATGCAAACAACATAGACCCTGATCTGCCATCGCATAATGTGCCGGCAGATCAGGGTCTATGTTGTTTGTTCTACTGATTAGTCCTTACAAACTGCATAGACCCAGATCTGCTGGCGCATTATGCACTGGCAGATCTGGGTCTATGCTGTTCGCAGTTGGTATCAGCTTATATGTGAGTATATACAGTAGATGGAGTATATTTCCCTATGACGAGAAAACTCCAAAGGACTGCTCAAACTGATGAAAAGGCACAAAATGAAAGTATTTGTGAGGTCTCTTTTTGAGATTGTTCTGACCAGCATGGGTGGAAGTAGTAATTGATGATTGATCTAATTTGGTACCAATCTATCCATGGGAGACCACCCTTGTCTGACTTTAATCTCAGCAAGCAGATGACAATTCAGCATCTTTATTGCCAAAGCAAGCCAAATGATGTTAATAGCCTTTTTAGCTTGGGAGGGCTGGATTTGTGAGGTAGTAGATGTTCTAACATTTTATGATCAGGTAATGTATTTGATGAAGAAATGAACAATAACATTTCAGTCACTAGTCTTAAGAAACACTTGTCCAAGGGACAAGCATCTTGGAAAATCTACTTGTCTCCTGACAAAACTACTTGCCTTTGTCAAGTAAACAAGCATACAATGCAAACACTGCAGTATCTGCATACTTTTACTTCATTTTTTCATTGAGACCTAGTCAAAACCATGAGAACTGATGCCTCTGGAAATCAAAAAGATTAATATATATTTCAAATGGATTATAACTGGTATGAAGAATTTGCAAAAGTTTCAAACCATAAATTTCCCTTTTTTGATGTTGATAGCCTAAAATGAAGTGATGTCAGACCTAGAGCTTTCTACCTGGGAAGGGTCCTAATCTAATGTTACACTGAATTACCATATATACTCATGTATAAGCTCATACCAACTGCAAACTGCATAGACCCAGATCTGCCATCGCATAATGCGCCGGCAGATCTGGATCTATGCAGTTTGTAAGGACTAATCAGTAGAACAAACAACATAGACCCTGATCTGCCGGCACATCAGGGTCTATGTTGCTTGCATTTGGACTTGGCTTATATGCAAGTATATATGGTAACAACCTGAATTTACCATAGACCTGCCACTGCTTGAGTTATAATATGATAACTGAACTGTTCCAAATAGCAACTGACAGTAAACTTGCATATTACTTTACAAATAATTATTTACCAATTTTGAAACCTCATGTATTCATGTTAGTATATGTCAGATTGTTATGTGTGTACAACGTAGAATTCTGCCAATAAATGTAGTGTGTATTATATTCTAATCATTTCCCGAGCTATTATAATTAAGATTTTAATTTGCATAGTGCTAAATATAGTATGCAAAAATGCTGCATAAAAAGAGAAGCCCTTGACGATGGGTTAAAATAGTTTTATTTTGAGCATGCTAAGTTCATGAACATTTGAGCATAATTAATTAAATGTATGGCATTTTGAGCAGTCTTAGTTCATGAACATTTGAGCATAATTAACTAAATGTATGGCATTTTGAGCAGGTTTAGTTCATGAACATTTGAGCATAATTAATTATATGTATGACATTTTGAGCAGGCTTAGTTCATGAACATTTGAGCATAAATAATTATATGTATGGCATTTTGAGCAGGCTTAGTTCATGGACATTTGAGCATAATTAATTATATGTAGGGCATTTTCCAATCTTTTTCATCAAATAGTGATTCTCTTATGTTTCAAGTAGTTTCCAGACACAGGTAATATTTTTAACAATAATTTCTCTAATGCAAAAATAATGTAACAACCTCTGTGATTTGTGTGAACCATCGGTCTGTCTCCATTCTGGAGATTGCTCTGATCTTGGGATGCATTGTTATCCGCAGACACATGTCCCGAGTCATCAGAGCTTGCTGCACTATAATCTGAGTTCTGTGATATATGGAGGTTTCCACCACCATTCAAAGGGACAAGGATCTTTTGGACTGTAAAGGGATCTCCCTCTGAGCTGTAAGAAATATATATATATATATATATATATATATATATATATATATATATATATATATATATATATATATATATATATATATATATATATATATATATTTGTAACTAATATGAGATTGATCTTTCATACTAAACTTCAAGAATTAACTTTTACTACCAGACACATAATTTCATAGTTTCATCTGCAAGTTTAATTTTCCAACTTTATAATTAATATTGGTAAGGTCTTTAATGTTCCTTCATATAGTACAGCTCATGTGGGATTGGGAATTCCCACTTTACCACAGTGGACTTCCATGCACTTTCCCACAGTTGTGATAGCTTCACCAGTTGAGTTCACCTAGAAGTGGGATTCCTACAAATTGCCACAAAAGTAAACAACTGACCAATGTTGACATGCTGTCTGAACTGACAACTTTTATCAGCTATAACTTTCATCATCATATCAGCATATAATGTAACAAAACCTTAAGATTAGAAGCTGTGAGTTGGAGTGGTACTGTCTTGGATTTTAAGGAAATTTCCATTCGAATACAATAGGAATCGATTCTAGGCCCTCTCTTTTTCATGTTATATATATATATGATTTTCCAAAGAGTGTGAAACATTCTTCAGTGTCTATGTACGCAGATGATACATCACAATATGTTAGTGATAAAGATGTTAGCATTGTTGCGAGCAAACTAAATGAAAATTTACCATGTGCAATGAAATGGATGTATGACAATAAACTTAGATTAAATTTACAGAAAACCCAGTTAATACTTATCTGCTAAGCACAAAAAGCAGCCAAATGTAGAGAATCGTACTTAGAAGAAAATGGTACAAAAATTGAAACTGTTAAATGTGCCAAACTTTTAGGTATCCTTATTGATAATACTTTATCCTGGTTCAACCACTTTGAAACACTCTTTATTAAAGTATTTAAGAAAATAGGGATTATATTAGATGTTTTATGTCAGATCAGTTGAACTGAAAAGTGTACAATACAGTTGTTTTTCCATATTTTATCTAAAGTACTGTGTGGGGAGAATCATCTAATTATACTCATATGCAGAGACTATACAGCATACAGAAAAGAGCAGTCAGGGTGATTTTAAATGACAAGGATATGTTAACATCGACATCATCTCTTTTCAACACTCTTAAATGGATGCCAATTAAGGATTACATTATTTTGAGAAAAAAACTGTTCTTACTTTCAAGGTCTTAAATAATTTAGTGCCAGCGTTTCTTAATGTTTTCAGTTTTATAAAGAACACTAGCATGCACAAGGAGTACACAATGAAGTGGAAACAATAACTTATAAATACCAAAGGTTCAGGCAGTCTAGAGTATTTTTAAAAATCTTCTGCTTACACCAGTATAGTTTTATGGAAGTGTTTGCACCATAATGTTAAACAAGCTTATAATGTTTCAGCTTGTAAGAAATTACCATTTATACTTGCGTATAAGTCGAGTCCAACTGCAAACTGCAGAGGCCCAGATCTACCATAGCATAATGCACCAGCAGATCTGGGTCTATGCAATTTTTATATTAGAAGTAATCAGTAGAGCAAACAAAATAGACCCTGATCTGCCAACACATTATGCAATGGCAGATCAGGGTCTACATTGTTTGCAGTTGGCCTCAACTTAAAAGCGAGTATAAACGGTATATCTCTGCAAATATTTTAATGAGCAATCCTGATTTTATGACTGCATAACATTTGTGCATGGTAGCTGTGATACATCTATATGATAACAGTATGTTAACCTTGTATAATTTGTATTAACTTATGTTATATTTGTATTCTTTTATGCAGCAAATGTTAACCTAGTAGATTCTTTACTAATTACATGTATATTTGTTTTAATTGCAGGGCCATAATATAAACTAGCTGTTTGCTAACTATGACACTCTGGATAAATATAGAAAAATATAGAATAATATTAGCATCATATTTGTTGTTTAAGGAACCATTCAGCCTAATTATATTTTTTCATATGGATTTGAATACTTATAATTGGTGCTACCCTTGCTTCCAGAGATATTATGTTTCACAAAAGAAACCCAAAAATATTCAATTCAGGTGATTATTTACAAATTACAAATCTTTAACAACCTCACAAGCCCTTCAGATGACAAACTTAATATCACAATATGTTTTTCTGTGTGTTTCTTGCATTTCATTTATAATGTGCTATCATTCTGAAAAACAGTCAGATAACCCATCAATGGATCTTTCTCACTTTAACATCTTTTGTTTTGAATGTAGTAATTTTAATGGTCTAACCTATCAAAGAAATTTTATTGCTTTTATCAACTGATTAAACCACAAATTTATTCTTCAAAACTGCATGAATTTTCTACATGAAGAGAGTGCACGCATCATGGGTGCATCAATTTACAGTTGGGTGCATTGTGCACTTATACAATATAGTGAAGCTAATTTTCAAAGAAACCTCAAAACCTCCAGTCCAATTAACTCTGCATATACACTAAGATTAAAAACTGATTTTATGCTAACTAGTGTTGTTTTGGTTTACATTGGTTGCCATACATCAAACTTATATGTTAGTTATAACGGCAACCATCTTTCTAAGCCAATGTATTTTTAAATCTGCCTTTCAATTTCTAATTAAGTCTAATTTGACTTTCACTGTTTCTCTTGATAATACAAAATAAAGACACAACATTTAAAACTATCTATAATTTCTTACAGTATTGCATCGAGTTGAACAGCTCAATCCTCAATGCAAGACAGCAATAAAGTAAATACACATACATGTACATGTATGTGCTGTGTTGACTACAACCTTGTTCCACAAAGCACACACATAATAGCTCAGAAATGAAATAGTGGAGTCCAGCTTTCAACACTAGTGAGTGGAGTGAACAAAATTGATGGAATTTTTTTTTCCAAAACAAAAAACACAGACAATCATCTTCTATAGCTGACATCATTACAACTTGTATATTCCTATTCAAAGACACAAGAAAAAAGAATGTATTCACTTTAAATATCAGGTCCATCCATTTTTATTCCTAAAATCTACAAACTGTATTGAGGCATATGAAATCTTTTCAATAAAAACATTTTTTGCCTGTAATGTATAAATTCTGGAGATCTTGTTTCACGTACAGGAGTGATGATGGTTGGTTAGAAAAAGGTAAATAATACTGCTCAAAATATGACATGTACAACAACTTCATCTTTATCAAAAGAATTCTCATGTC
>JAQPZY010001351.1:240000-252500 GCA_029931535.1 Margaritifera margaritifera
GGAACATTCATATTATGTAACAGAAGCAGTTATGACCTCTATAAAAGAGATTGAAGAGTTATGACCTCTATAAAAGGCATTGAAGAATTATGACCTCTATAAAAGGGATTGAAGAGTTATGACCTCTATAAAAGGGATTGAAGAGTTAAGACCTCTATAAAAGGGACTGAAGAGTTATGACCTCTATAAAAGGGATTGAAGAGTTATGACCTCTATAAAAGGCATTGAAGAGTTATGACCTCTATAAAAGGCATTGAAGAGTTATGACCTCTATAAAAGGCATTGAAGAGTTATGACCTCTATAAAAGGGATTGAAGAGTTATAACCTCTATAAAAGACATTGAAGAGTTATGACCTCTATAAAAGGGATTGAAGAGTTATGACCTCTATAAAAGGGATTAAAGAGTTATGACCTCTATAAAAGGGATTGAAGAGTTATGACCGCTATAAAAGGCATTGAAGAGTTATGACCTCTATAAAAGGCACTGAAGAGTTATGACCTCTATAAAAGACATTGAAGAGTTATGACCTCTGTAAAAGGGATTGAAGAATTATGACCTCTATAAAAGGGATTGAAGAATTATATAGCATATCAATTTCAGATTCAAGGATATTTAAGTGAAATGAATTAAGTGTGTATCTAAAACAAGACTAATTTTTTTACTGCATGACCTGAGATTCAGTTTATTGTATGTACCATTACCACCACACCATATTCAGACTCTAAGAGCACCAAACCTAATTTTGGAATGAATCCCAAAATACATGTTTTGGTTTGTTTTTTTTATGGCACAGCAACACAAGTACTGTATATACTCGCATATAATTTGGCTCAAAATGCAAACAACATAGATCCTGATCTGCCATCGCATAATGCGCCGGCAGATCAGGGTCTATGTTGTTTGTTCTACTGATTTGTCCTTACAAACTGCATAGTCCCAGATCTACTGGTGCATTATGTGCCGGCAGATCTGGGTCTATGCAGTTTGCAGTTGGTATCGGCTTATTTGCGAGTATATATGGTAGGTTATTTAGCGCCAAGGCAATTAGAGTAAAGTCCCTTGCCCAAGGACACACCACAGTAGCTGATCTGGGCTGATCCAATGGTATGATTTACAGCCACAGAGTTTCGTTCATAAATCTGACATGCTCACCACTGAGCCATCATGGCTCTTCCAAATAAATGTATCATACTTTGTTTGAAAATGCAATAAAAAATAAGTATTTACTTCCATAGTTTGCCATGGCAAATCCTCATTACTTCCATGGTTTGCCATGGCAAATCCTCATGCATTTTATTATACATTACCCTCCCCCTGCCCTCCATGACAGGTACTTCCTATCAGGATTCAATCACAGGGATCTGGGATATAACAGTCAGGATTGGGGGTGTTTATTTCTATAATTACATGACCAAGAGCACCAGATCTATTGTGAGAACGATTCCTCAAATACATGCATCATACCTTAAATGCAATCACAAACTGGAAGTAATCTATGGTTTGCGATGGCAATCCCCATGATATTTATATTATATTACCCAGTACTTTCTTTGTTTCAGAAATATCTAGATATCTTGTGTAAAGATAATGAAACCAGACAAATGATCATGATTGGTAAACAAAACAAAAAAATGACCATAAATGGTAACAAAATAAAATACTGACCATGAAAGGTAAACAAAACAAAAGATTGACTATGAATGGTAAATAAAACAAAGGACTGACCATGAACAGAAACAAAACACAAGAAGACTTTTTATTCATGCCTTTCTGTTAAAAACAGAATTCCCAACATTACAATATAGTCCCATGTATCACCTGTTAAAGATTGTTTCAGTTCCATTGTCTTTCAAGCAAAGTGCCAGACATATGAGAATAAAAGCATTTCTTTCAAATCTAAAAAAGTTGATACATAGACAAAACTACATAAGTATTTTGTTCCGAAGCGGCGGAAAGAACGAGTTTGATACGACGCAGGAATACATTGAGGCCGAGACATATATTCCTACGCCATATCAAACAAGTTCTTTCACCCATCTAGGAACAAAATACTTATGTGGTTTTGTATTTATTACATACCCTCTTCTTTTTATTTACACACTGTTTTTCAACTTCTTAAAAAGTATCCTGGAAAATAAATTAAGGCATTTAAAGGCTTATGAAAGATAATGTACAACCCACTGAAAAACGCCCATGATACATACATAACTGGGGCTGATGAATAAATTTGAACTGCAGTAACAGGCAAGTGGAATTTCCTTTTTTTCGCCAATGGAACATAGGTTTTGGACCTGTAAGTGGACCCTTTTCTTACGCTACTTACTGAATACACATGCAAAACTGCACTTTCAAGAAAATTTCAAGGCAATTTTAATAGACTAACAGTTATTAAATACATTCAGTTACACAGAAAACTCATTAATTTACAGCACTTTCAAACACTGTATTTTATGTCTTCATTACAAGAAATTATTTATGCATTAAGCTCTAAGATGACGATGTAAGAGTTTTTTTTTTTAAATTATCCTCTTTCTAACATGATCAGGACTACATTTTTATTAATCATTTGGATATCTTTAAAACTAGAAAATTCTAAACGATATTGTTTTGTTTTCTTGTCTTTTTCTACTTGAAAAGGTGCAAGAATTTAAAATGTAAACAAAAATACAACACCCTGCTTGGGCCCCAGTGATAGTTCAAAGTCTCAACATTGTAACAAGAAGTAATTGTTCTCTATTTCAGTCAGAGTCATTGGAGCTGCTGCTCTCTATGATACGTCTACGTTTATGTTGCAAATGTTGATAAATTTTATCCTCAGATTTAGTCAACGAAATTTGAATCCCTAGCAATATTAAAAGACAAATTGAAAGTTCCTCCACTTATGTTTGCTCCATTAAAAATTCCTGAGGCGATATTTTGAAACTCTGAAGTTTGAAATGGTTTTCTGACTGGTGTATGAATATTAGATGATTTACATTGTGGAATGTCACTTCTATGTGTGTCATCAGCGCTGCTACTGGCAATGGGATCAACAGGTGCACGATTCAGAAGTTTGCACGTGTTTCTGTTGTTCAATCAAAGCGATTGCATAGTTATTCACTGTTCACATTTTTATGTCCAGATAATTGAACAATTGTGGTATGATCAACACCTTCATGGAGGAGTGTTGTGCTTTCGAACGCTGTGGTTTGTTTTTCTTCCATTTATTCCAGAGTTTTCACACATGGTTTTCATTACAATTTATTCACACCGGCAGGTTTTCACTTGAACCATAGACCATCAGCAGTTCTATTGTGACAAATTCCTAGGTAATAAGGTGATTCGGGGTTGTTCATGGATGAAGGCGTTTGACTAACATAAATTGTATAAGCTAGAACTGGGCATCTTTATGGACATTCTTTATTTCGGAATTGCTTTGGATTAAAATGTCGTTTCAAGTTGTAAAAGTAGTTCCAGGCTTGGTGTATGATACAGAAATTTTGGGTGTGCAATACGGAAATTTTAGGTGTGTGATACGGAAACACAGATTGAACATCTGTATTGAATGCCAGATCAGTCATGTAAGATTAAATGGGTATGTTATAAAATTCATTATAACCAAATGACAACTCACTGATATTGAAATAAATGAAAACAATGATTGTGTAATATCATCCCTTTTTGCATTTCAACACTCCTTTGTTTAACATAGTGTCATAAAACTCCCAGTTCTTGAGAGAATGCATCTTTCAATGATGTCATGACTACAACATTTGTTTACACTTGTCAACACTGATCCATGTGGACAGAAAATGAATGGAAAATCCTATGATTAATCGTGTTGCAAACTTAAACAAGCACACATACGGAATATACTTGCTTGTAAGTTGAGTCCAACTGCAAACTGTTGAGACACAGATCTGCCATCGCATAATGCGCCAGAAGATACGGGTCTGTACAGTTTGTTAGGAGTAATCAGTAGAATGAACAACATAGACCATGATCTGGTGGTGCAGTATGCAATGGCAGATCAGGGTCTATGTTTTTTGCAGTTAGAGTGGATTAATAAGCACGTACATACAGTACCATGGAAATAACTCCATTTGAATCAATAATCCTGAATGTTATTTAAATTATTGATTTAAACAGTTGGTAAGTCTAGTAAAAGATCAATAGACTTTATGTTTTATATGTATTAAGCATGTGCATCAGCTTCAAAAAAAGATTGCTTGGTTTGACTAATTCTTGGTATGACGAATTCTTTTTTCCAATCAATAAGTCCTGATAAAAATCATTACTAATTATGATGAGGGAGTTAACTTCCTGACATAAAAGGTATTCAGTCAGCTACTGAGCATGTGATAGCATGACTCACAGTGACCTACTAAGCATGTGATACAACATGACTCACAGTGACCTACTAAGCATGTGATAGCAACATGACTCACAGTGGACAACTGCAGCAGTAACACTTTATAGAGTTTTAATTTTACCATATTTTTCATAATAAATTCATTTTTTATTCTTATTTCTATCAAAGTACTATATTACTCTTTTGTATCTGATGGTAAATTAATAATTTTACTTGAACAGTAATTTTTTATTGCCTTTCTAAATTAACTGAATCTTAATATCTCAGAGCTCGAAATTAGGATTTTTTTCACTAACCCAGAGGATCACCAAAATTATTTTTTTACTGATCCTGCCTAAATTTTAATGATCCTGCCTAAATTTCACTGATCCTGCCTAAATTTCACTGATCCTGCCTAAATTTTACTGATCCTGCCTAAATTTTACTGTTCCTGCCTAAATTTTACTGATCCTGCCTAAATTTTACTGATCCTGCCTAAATTTCACTGATCCTGCCTAAATTTTACTGATCCTGCTAAAATGAAACAAAAGCCAGTTCAGTTTCTAATTCAACATAAATTACTATTCATCGACTCAAAACAATAACTGTATTTCACCAACAAGACTCACGAATGAAGTAATCAATGCATGTTCATATTTCTCCAAATATTCAGTGCAGAATGCACACATCACAATCTCTCTTGGGTCATACTTCAGCCATTTGTGTTCATTTTTCCAGCATTTCTGGTAATTTCTAAAATTATATAAATATTACAACACATTGTTCAGTATAATTCTGGATTATTCGTTGAGTCAGCGAATGTGACCATTTCCGACTGGTCAATACTAGCCTGTGACCCTATACCTTTTGCTATCATCAGTAATGAAACCAGTACTTGGGGGCAGTAAAACAGGCTAGTTCCATGTGTGTGAAGACTGGTTTGATAATAATGACACTAATTTACTTGATGAGTGAATGAGTGGTTTAACACCTGTCCATTTGCACCATGAGCATTTATTGTGCCTCGTGAAGTACAGGATGTTGGTAGGTACTCAATTAACACAATAAACAGATCAATTAACCATTAATTTATAGGGAATTCTGACTCATGACTACTTCTTAGCTGTTATGATAGTGATCAGTGGTAATTTTCACTGCTCCAATGTATTAGTGAAGGCTGGGTTTTAGTGATCCATCATCAAAATCATTAACCTTGGGATAGCAGATTAGCGTTAATTTTGAGCCCTGATATCTGTTTACTTATTTACATTTTATTATTTGTAGATAATGGAAAGAATAATAAGAAATTGAAAAATAAAACCTTTCTCATGAAAAAAAAAAAAAAATTCTCATGTGACCACGTGTTTTTTTGTTTCTGAATATTTTCTCTCTGAGTGAAATGAGTTATGAAGAATGTCAGTACGTTTTTGAATTTCCAAAATGGAACAATCAAGAGACAGATGTCTGCATGCCCACATCATCCTTTTGTACAACCCTGTTGTTAAATGTGCAAGAGAAACTAGCATAAATGGAAAACTTAACCAAAGTCAATGAAGTGTGAAATATAGTGGCCTAATTTTGTTAAGGTGGCATTCTACTCCCAAAAACACATCCACACACAAAGTTGCATGTCTCTGTGACCAATAATACCTGAGTAATTGACTTACATGCAAAACTTAATGTCATTTAATTATGAAATATATGTCACAGTGACCTATTTTCGGTAAGATAGTGTTGTACACAACAAGACACATTCATAGACCAAGTTGCATTACTCTGTGGCAAATAATGACAGATAAACTGACATAAATGCAAAACTTAGTTGAAGTCATTGAAGCAGGAAATGTACATCATAGCGACCAAATTTTAGTAGGATGTTACAGTACTCACCAAGATACATCCACAAAACTGCATGCCTCTGTGACTAATAACGCTAAAGATACTAACCTAAATTCAAAACTACTCACCGAAGTGTTAAATATAGTTTACAGTAACCTACTTTTGGCAAGATGAAATTTTACTGACGAATACACATATGCATACCAAGCTGAATGACCTTGTGACCAATAATGCCTGTGAAAGTGGCCTAAATGCAAAACTTAACCAAAGTCACTAAAGTGCAAATTTAAATCATAGGTCACAGTAACTTAATTTTGGTAGAATGATGATATATTCATCAAGATACATCTAGATACCAAGATGCCCAGATCTGGGGCAACCAATACCAACTGACCCGATGCAAAACTTACCCAAATTCACTCAGGCAAGAAAATTAGATCACAGTGACCAACTTTTGGTTGGTATGTGTGGTACTCACTAAAATACATCTAAGTGTGAAGTTTCAAGGCTCTGATACATACAATGCCTGTGAAACTGATCTAAATGCAAAACATAACCAATAAATGATGCACAAACGGACAAGGGTTACACACTATATGCCACTTCCACATTCAAGGCAGGGCATAAAAAGCTCATTGGCATTTTTGTAAATTTAACCTCTGACCTCCTCCCAGTGAGGAAGCCCAAAATAACACCCTCTTGCACATAAGTTCCACCTCATTTTTTGGCAGGTCAGATGTGTTAAATGACAGAAGGATGAACAGACAGAAAGGGTATTATAATATCCCAGATGTTCTAAATAAGTGTATTTCCACTAAACAAAAGTATTCAAATATGTTAAAATGATACAAAAGAATTAAATTTTAGGCATTCAGTCCAAGCTGACCATGTACTGATTATGTCATAAGCACTGTCCATGTTTATGATGGCACATTCAATGTAAACTTTGCTATCAGGACAAGTTCCAGATATTCAATGCAGGTTCACCATGACAGACTGTCACAGTTCTTGATCACTGTGAGAACATTTACACAAACAGATACATATAATCAAATACACACTAAAAAAAGTCTCCATCACTTTGATGCATTCTCAAAGGCATGATTAATGTCTTAATTATCAAGACTCAGTCTAGTATCATAAGTTTATTTTTTGCAGTGTTTACAAAATACCCCACAGAATTTCAAAAACACAATTAGATCTAAACCAGGGAGTAAACTACTGTATATACTCGTGTATAAGCCAGATCCAAATGCAAACAACATAGACCCTGTCTGCTGTCGCATAATGCGCTGGCAGATCAGGGTCTATGCTGTTTGTTCTACTGATTAGTCCCTACAAACTGCAGAGACCCAGATCTGCTGGCGCATTATGCAACAGCAGATCTGGGTCTATGCAGTTTGCAGTTGGTATCGAATTATATGTGAGTATATACGGTACCCACTTTATAAAATTCTTATCTACAGCTCTGTATAATAACAACAGTTTTTAAGTTAAAAAAATCCAGTGCCTTCAATACCAGTAGTCCTATTTCACTGTGTTTTTATATTGGTTTTGCAGTATAAAAATTTACCTGGATTTTTGACCCCCTGTCCAGATGGGCAAGTTCTGTGCTTTTTACAAAAGCCTTCATCATTTAACTTGAAATACCCACTTGAACACTGGCAAATGTTGTCTGTTGTGGCATTACACACATCAATTAATTCCTGATTCAGCTGAGGACAGTCTTTGGTACACTGTTGGCAGGTGTGAGCAATATTTTCAACTGTCTGGAAAAACCCTTTTAGACAGGGTTGACATCTTGCCACCTCCACGGTGTTGATACAGTCCCCCACCCAATGTTGTCCTGGTGCACAGTAATAACACACTTTGCCACCCGATATTTTGTAGGTTTGAGCTGTTAATAAAGAAAGGAATGCTCCACAATCCACAATGAATATTTGAGAGAGCACCACAATAGTAGCCAAAAGATGGGGAGCACAACTAAAAAACTTTACTAAATTTACTGCTATGTTTGCTGGCTCCTTCATCAGAGGGTTCCATCTGTGATTTGAATACATGAACTTCATCCTGATCTAAGGGCTGCTAATTTAGACCTGAAATACAAGGACAAAAAGGCAAATCAAAGTTTTAATATTAATCAAGAACAAGTTTTTATTTTGACCTTATATGTCTAAAGTTATCACATGTACAATTTCACAAAACTAAACCCCTCTTGGACACAAGATAATGTCAGTGAACATGTTTACATTGTAAATCTCTACATGGTGCTTCGTGGAAGTGAAATGACACATGGGCAAGTCAATTTTCTTTTCTCTCAGATTTAGTTGTGTGCAGTATTTAAGTTTTACTTAGTGATGTTGTGTAAACAAAAGACTTGGTTTATACTGATTCTCTTTTTTTAATTTTAGAAGATATTTTAAAAAATTAGGTTTGTGTTCAGTAAACAAAGTAAGACCTTGTTAACTTTTTTGGCATTAGTTAGAATCATCATTAAACATCTAACCTAATAGTAGTAACTATAATGAAAGGTTCTTAAATTCTAAAATTATTGAAAATGTGCACAAATAATTAAAAACAAGCAATCAAAATTAACAACAACAAAAAAGAAACCAAAATGAACATGGACAGAATTGTTTAGTATTACTAATTAAAAGATATTTTCAATCATTGAAAATTACTAAAAGTTTATTTTTTTAGTATTACTGATTAAAAGATACTTTCAATCATTGAAAATTAATACAAGTTTATTTTTTAGTATTACTAATTAAAAGATACTTTCAATCATTGAAAATTACTACAAGTTTATTTCCAATTGTAATTTACATCAGGGAGCTGAAATCTTACCATAATTTTTCTCACAAAGTTCATATTTTATTTCTTTCTTTAACTGCTTTGATTACATTTACAATCATGAATTATGTTTCAAGCAATAAACCAATGTATTTGTAGCCTTTGCCCTTGCTGGACACCTGGGATCATGGAACTGTAGTAAACCAGAGTATGTATGTATGTATGTATGTATGTATGTATGTATGTATGTATGTATGTATGTATGTATGTATGTGTGTATGTATCATGGAACTGTAGTAAACCATAGGCATTTACGAGGTAGTTGATCTTGTTTGCTTTGTTGCAATCTCAAAACACCCCTCCCGCTCCAGCCTTAAAACTGACAGCTCTGTGACATAGGAAGCTTATGTTTTAGTTTACTAAATTACCTTTCAAGTTTACTCAATTTTGATGTTTCACATTGCCTCATAATAACACTCACAATAGGTTGTGTTGACAATAACAAATTTAATTTAGAGTCACTTTGCATATACATAATAAGAAACATTAGCTCAATGGAACTACTTTACTGACTATAAACAAACAAATAAATACCATTAACAATGAGGCATACATACATACATACATACATACATACATACATACATACATACATATACACACACATACATACATACATACATACATACATACATACATACATACATACATACATACATACATACTTACATACACACATACTTACATACACACACATACACACACACATACACACACTTACATACAAACATACATACATACAAACATACATACATACATACATACATACATACATACATACATACATACATACATACATACATACATACATACATACATACATACATACAGCAGACTATAGCAGCAGTAGCAACTTCTTTACTAATGTGTCTACAAATAAAGTGTTGACCATAAAGTGTTGACCATATGTACTTGCGTATAAGTTGAATCCAATGGGAAATCTAGGTCTAAGCAGTTTGTTAAAAGTAATCAGTAGAACAAACAACACAGACCCTGATCTGCTGGCACATTATGCGATGGCAGATCATGGTAAATGTTGTTTGCAGTTGGACTTGACTTGTATGGAAGTATATACGGTACCCAATACACTCCCAGACTAAGTCTTTAAGACAGATTTAAAATTGTTTAAATCTGTGGTTTTTTGAAAATTATTTGGGAGTGAACCCCCGAGTTCAGCTGTTGTACACCTAAAAGACTGTAGCCCATTCCTGGATGTTCTGACATTCAGAATCTCCAAGGTGTTAACATATCTAAAAGAGAAAGAAGAAATGTTTAAAAGTGTCAAATCATTCAAGTATGTTGGACATGCTTGTTTCCTATTTATAAAATTTCAAGAGCCACGGTCTTCATCCTTGGGATGTATAGTTTATCAGAGTAAGGTTTCTTGAATTTATTAAAGACAAATCTCAGAACTCTTTCATGGATGTTTTCAAGTTTGTTCATATTAGTGTGGTTGCTGAAATGCCACGTTGGGGGAAGGGGGGGAATGATGGTAGCTAAATTGGTAGAGTGTTGGACTCATAATCCAAGGGACATGGGTTTGATACCCTCCCAGGTCAGCTGCCTCAGTGTGTCCTTGGGAAAGACACTTAGCTCCCATTTCCTCTGCATGATAAAGCCAAAATTATGTGCTAAAAGTGCAGGTTTGCCTTGATGGAAGAGTGATACACTGCTGCAGTCGTCCTTCAGTTGTGATGCATTTTTCCAAACATTTCAGTGTGGTTCTTGTCTGTAATTAGGTCATAATGTTAAATTTTATTGGGCCCCATAGTGTCCCAGACATAATGTTAAATTTCTATAGGGCCACCTTGTGACCTATCCATAATGTCCATATACCCTCATAGTTACATCTATACTAGTAAGCCTACATAGGACCCCCTAGTACTTCAACTCTTTTTTTTTACTAGTATTTCCCACAGGTCCCATAACTTCCCCTATGACTAATCACAAATCAACTACTGGTTCAGATCAAGTGATAAAGGACTATTGAAATTTTGACAATGAATTTTAATATAATTTAATTTTTAATAATGACACTATATACAATGAGTGATATATATATATATATATATATATATATATATATATATATATATATATATATATATATATATATATATATATATATATATATATATATATATATATAATAATTGGATTCATTTTGGTTCTGTTCTTGCTAGGTTTGCTTCTGTTCTGGTTTTTCTGTAGTTTGTTTTGGGTTCTATTTCAGTTTATTTAGGTCCATTTAGGTCCATTTTGGTAATTTGGCCTACCACAGGCAGTGAAACCTACAGTGTCTGTTTGAGTAAATCAGGTAGTGATACCAGCTGTGTCTGTCTGAGTAAATCAGGTAGTGATACCAGCTGTATATCTAAGGCTTAGAGAGTTAAATCAAACAATTAACAACAAACAGTTTGAATTTGGGGATGGTGAATTTGGGGCTGGCCAGATTTTTTAAAGAAAATTATATAGAACATTAGGTGTATAAATACAAGTTAAATGAAATCAAGATATGGAACAGTCCTACAATGTAAGACATCAACCCTGATATTTATGATGGGGAGGAGCACCCTTCCCATCACACATATCATCAGAGTTGACATCTTACATTGTAGGACTACAGTATCTTATATGTACACCAAATAATTGGATATATCCGTCAAAATCATTAATGAGTTGGTTTTTTTAGCTCATATTACTATACAAAGAAATATATTTTTTTTATCCAAGTGGCTTTAATTGACTGACTTTCTCCATCATTTTTATTTTTAACATGACCTGTTACAAAAATTGAAGACCACATGGCAGATGGGTCTTGACTGACTAAATATGTCATCCTCGTTAAATTAAGATTATTATTATTATTATTATTATTATCATCACATCTGACTTGATACTGTCCCTCATGACCCTTTGCTTTCCCTCTCCATTTGAAGAATATGCAGGCGTTCATACTGACCCTCTGGGAAAATATCCTAGTTGATGCCCTGTAATTAGCAGAAACAATTTCTCAGTGAGATCACTTTTAAATTCATATTTAAATATTTTGTAAATATCTTTTTAAAAAAATAAGCTGTTTGTTCATCCTTGTAAAGAAGCCGAGGCGGCTCGGTGGTTATCATAATGGACACAAGGCCAGAAGGGTACATGTTCAAATCCTGTCCAAACTTAGTAGTAATAGTAGTACCCCTACATCCTTCGTCGTTGTTGAGGGTACGACATCGTAGCTAGTCCAAAATAGGCCGTCCTGTAATGTCTCTAGGCAAGACACTTTCCTCGTACTGCCTTGACAATATATATATATATTACCATTCATGCGTTGCTGTGCCGTTTAGTCCTCTAACGTCGAGCCAAACAACACAAAATATTATGGTAGACGTCTTACATTGTACGACTACTGTATCATACCGTTAACACAAACCAGTCAATAAAACCTGTGAAGAATAAATTTTGATTCAAAATTGATCTAAAAT